>CAEGAD010004440.1:0-87116 GCA_903067055.1 Poeciliopsis paucimaculata
CCCCCCCCCCCCCGCACGGATGGTCCGAACGAAGCATGGATGGATGGATGATGGTATGGATTGATGGATGGATGGATGGATGAACGTTTGGATGGATGGATGGATGGATGGATGGATGGATGGATGGATGGATGGATGGATGGATGGATGAACAATTGGATGGATGGATGGATGAACAATTGGATGGATGGATGGATGGATGGATGAACAATTGGATGGATGGATGGATGGATGGATGGACGATTGGATGGATGGACGGATGGATGGATGGATGGATAGACGATTGGATGGATGGACAATTGGATGGATGGATGGATGGATGGATGGATGGATGGATGGATGAACGATTGGATGGATGGATGGATGGACGATTGGATGGATGAACAATTGGATGGATGGATGGATGGACGGATGGATGGATGGATGAACGATTGGATTGATGGATGGATGGATGGATGAACAATTGGATGGATGGATGGATGAACGATTGGATGGATGGATGGATGGATGAACGATTGGATGGATGGATGGACTTGTGGGCGATTGTGGCTGTATGGCAGAGTAGCCGTCTTGCGATTGGAGGGTTGTAGGTTCGATTCCAGCTTCCTCCTGCCACATGTCGATGTGCCTCTGGGCAAGGTAAGGTGTGTGTTTGTGAGTGCGATTGGGTGAATCTGACTCTAGTGTAAAGCTATACAAGTTCAGTCCATTTACCAGGGATGGATGGACTGAGAAACATAAACAGGTATAAATGAATTTTCGTCTCCGGATCTTCCTGCTTTCAGACCTTTAGTGGCGCCACCTGCAGGAGAATCTGAGCAGGGCAGGAACCCTGATGATTGTTCCCAAATATCAAAGCTGGTTGAAGTCAGGAGGAACATCAGCGATGCTGCAGCTGTGAAAACACCCTGAAGAACAGGCCGCTGAGAGTGTGTGTGTGTGTACCGTTAGGGGGTTGTGGTTGTTGTTGCGAAGTGGCGGCAGGGTGACGGGCGATGTTGTCTGAGAGCCGCTGTGACCAGGAGAGCAGACCGGCTCGCCCGATTTGCCTGAAGGACGCAGAGAGAGAGAGAACGTGAGGAATTTCTGAAATATCTCCAGGTTTTTATTTCCCACTGCAGAATATTCATCTGCTTGCTTCTGCGTTTTGTTTTCACATTTAAATACTTTAGAACAAACTGTTTTATTTAATCAACCAAGGACAACCTGAAAAAAAAAAAAACAAGATTATCATTTCATTCGTTAAGGGAGAAGTTTCCAAACTGTATTCTTGTAGAATATATCTGGTAAATGTGTCCATTAAGGGAAATAAGTGAAACCATAATCACTTCCTTTTGTTAAATCTGAGGTCAGTTTCACAATCCATAGATGTGGAAAATCAAGAAATCACCTGAGAAGAACCAGTCAGACTACAGGAAGTAGGCTGAAAGTTCCCAAAAAGCAACACGTCATGATGTAAAGAAAAAGAAATGACATGATTTCACTGAAACTAGCCATTTATCAAATGTTTTTAAGATTTTCCAAATTGTATTTTAAAATTTTTTTTTCAAAATATTAAGATTATTTTTAATTATTTTATGTTTACAGGCATTTTTAATTTATTTTTTTACTTTAATTTTTTCAAATTATTTTTATATGTTTATGCATTTTTAAAGTTTAATTCTTAAGAAGTATTTATTTCCAGAGGTAAATCTGACCTTAAATCAACCATTCAGCCCATAAAATGTTTAAAATAATTCTGCAAAGCAGACGCTCCTCCATAGCACAGAGACTGAGTTTACATTTGCACGGTTCCAGGTAATGTGCGGTTTGTCCCTTTAAATCCAGACTTGATTGAAATCTTTCTTGCTCAGGCCGTTTTGGAGCAGCTTTGCTCTGGACTCAATCGGTCAGCAGATTGATTCGGCCTAAAGACGGATGAAGGTTTTATTTTAGCGCGGTAATCCCTCAACTCTCCTGCAGCTTCACCTCCTTTAGTGGAGATGTGACGACAGCAAGCAGAGGTCAGAGGTCACGCTGGATGTTCTTCATGTCTTCCTCATCTCACAGATCCTCAGATTGTCTCCGACCAGCAGGAGATATAAAGATTTTGCTCCATCTGGTCGATTTTAGAGGAAACAAAATGTTTTTACGATAATCAGGCAAAAATAAAAATTAAGAAACCGAAAAGAATCCAATAAAGCAAAAGGTTAAATTTGGATTTTGTCTTTCCAATCAGCAAAAACATAAACAGATTGTCAGTTTTAATGTAACAATACTAATAAAAAAATCAACATTTTTACCAACTGAATTTACAATAAATTTAAAGTCTTTCTAATTTATACATGACAGCAGAGATACGAATAATTCAGATCAATGCTAAAGAAGAGTAGAGAGATGTGATGCAGTTTTTGGCATTTTCCAGATGTTTTTATGATTAAATCTATATTTGGTAATTACATGTTTATTTTTTAAAAGTTATTTATACTTTTTATATAATTTTAATTTATTTTTTTAGAGATTTTTTTTGTAACTTTTTTAAAGAGTTCTTTATTTTGAATGAAATAAAAGATCAACCCCACCTGCACCTGTTCATGCAGTCATGTGACATTCCGATAACCAATCAGAGCGCATCAAGGGGAAACAGGTGGATTCTGATTGGATCTCCGCTTTAACCCTGGAATATCTTTCACATAAACCTGATTTATTTTTAAAATATTAGTTTTAATAATATTATAACTGTTTTTGCAGTTTAATTTAAAAATATTAAAACTTAAAATCAGATCAAGGAATAGTTGGGTATTTTTACTGAATCGGCGAGGTTCAATCTATATTTCCAAAACCGTCTGAGGCTTCGGGCCGGAGCAGCGGATTGTTTCTTCTGCTGTAATCTGGACACTCGCTGTAATCCTGCTAATGAGGAATGACAGGCGGCCATGACGGGTCCTAGATAAAGTCTGTTTGCTCAACCCGAACCCAGCCAGGGAGGATTTCCCCATCGGACTCGTTTCAGGACTGGTTCCTGCTGCTGGCCGGTCAACTCCATGACCTCCTGCCTGTAATGGCTGCATCATCGTTAAATATTAAACATTTGCTACTTTCACTTCCACCAGCCTCTCAGATGCGAGATGGTTTGTTCTGAAGAGGTGAACTACAATCGGACGTATTCAAAGAAGAACTTAATGTTGAAATTATCCTGGAAAAGAATATTTTTAACAAAAAGTGGATTTCTTTTTAAAATATTCTAAATTCAAATATTTCAGGTTAAAACTTACAGTGGCCCTGAGGTGCAAACCACTTCAGCAAATTCAAAAACGCAACAACATTAATAAAACGGAAAGGTTATGACCCAGTTGGAGACCTGAGAAATTGCTGATTGGACAATAATTATTAATACGTATGCGATGTAAAAAGTGGCAGTGCAGAAAACGTGCTGCATGGATGAGTTTCAACCGTTTTACCCTGCAGCACAAAATGGACGCACCGCCTTTACCTTTCACAGGTAAGAATTAAAAATAATATTTCTCTTCTAAACAGAGAAATATTTCCTTTGTATCTAAATTAGCCCAGTTAACTACTCTGATTATCTCTTAGCTTTGCTAGCTGTATTTTATACTGTGTTGTTTTTCTAAAGAGGGAGAGGCAATGGGAAACCTGTAACGGGCGCTTTTGCTGTTTGTTTATTGTTGCCATGGTTACCTTGAAGTTTGCAAGACAAGTTGCTGTTTGTGGTGAGACATGGTTACTTTAAGATATGGCAGTTGTCTGTGAGATGTTCCTTATAATTTATGTAGATAAAAAATAATTAGTTTGATATAACAGCAAACCTGAAGTGGACTGAAAGTACTTTAATCCAGAGAGCAGCGCGGAGACCGAACCGGACCGGGGGATTGGGTCAGGACGGGTCCATAGAGATCAGAGCTCGAGCCGTTTCTCTTCAGACTTCTGTTTCCCAACTCATCTCCACAATGTCTGTGTTTAGATGCTAAGTCAATGCCCCGATATGGTGAAGATGTGTATTTTATTTCCCTGAACGTGAATGAATCAGGGATGCATTTTCTACTGTTAGATCATTTCATCATTAGCATTAGCCTGTGGCTAGCCGGAGGCCCAGTCACCAAACTGCTCCCAGTTTGACCAGCAAACTGAACCCCTGCCTGTTTCTGTGTTACCAGTGTAATATAAATAAATTTGTAATGTACTGTGCACTTTTTTTCTTTCCCTTTTTATGTATTTTAAGTGAAATATCTCAATTTTACGTACTAGGGTATGATGACAATTTATGAACAGATATTAAAAGACATTTAAATTACTGGGTAATATTATACTGAATATTACCCGACGTCGCGACAACGAGCGCCGCCGCCAACGACGTCGCGTCAACGAGGGCCGCCGCCAACGACGTCGCTTCAACGAGGGCCACCGCCAACGACGTCGCGACAACGAGGGCCGCCGCCAACGACGTCGCTTCAACGAGGGCCGCCGCCAACGACGTCGCTTCAACGAGCGCCGCCGCCAACGACGTCGCGTCAACGAGGGCCGCCGCCAACGACGTCGCGACAACGAGGGCCGCCGCCAACGACGTCGCGTCAACGAGGGCCGCCGCCAACGACGTCGTGACAACAAGCGCTGCGTCAACATCATCGCCACCAACGATGTCGCGTCAACAAGTGCCGCCGCCAACGACGTCGTGACAACGAGGGCCGCCCCCAACGACGTCGCGACAACGAGGGCCGCCCCCAACGACGTCGCGACAACGAGGGCCGCCGCCAACGACGTCGCGACAACGAGGGCCGCCGCCAACGACGTCGCGTCAACGAGGGCCGCCGCCAACGACGTCGTGACAACAAGCGCTGCGTCAACATCATCGCCACCAACGATGTCGCGTCAACAAGTGCCGCCGCCAACGACGTCGTGACAACGAGGGCCGCCCCCAACGACGTCGCGACAACGAGGGCCGCCCCCAACGACGTCGCGACAACGAGGGCCGCCGCCAACGACGTCGCGACAACGAGGGCCGCCGCCAACGACGTCGCGTCAACGAGGGCCGCCGCCAACGACGTCGCGACAACGAGGGCCGCCGCCAACGACGTCGCTTCAACGAGGGCCGCCGCCAACGACGTTGTGTCAACAAGCCGTTGGCGACGTTTCTTTACACGTCGCCCACGGTGATACAGTGGTATCACTGTAAATGTTTGCGTTCATCAAGAAAATTAATTATTGTGTCCCAAAACAATAATCACATCAAAAAGTTTTAAACGTTGTCCTTCGTTTTTTTTTAAAAATTATTATTCCTATATATAATCCTGTGTGAGAGATTGTGTCGGTAACATTCGTTAACTTAAAATATTTTGCAGAACGGCACTCTGCTGCCGCCAGCATCCCCTAACGCTCCTGGAGCCAGCGACCCCCAAAATGTCTCCCTCAAAGATCGTTCAGAAATTAAATTATCCATGGTGGTACCCAATATCTCATTGTTCCCGAGTTATACATTTGTACAAAAGCATGTCCAGTTCTTTGGAGGATTGATGGCCTCGCTTCTGTGTTTTCTTCCTTGCCGTCGTCTTGCGTTTCCTCTCTTGGCGGGACAGCCTCTGATATCGCTCTGGCATTAATCTTTTGAAGTTTATGTTTTAAATCCAGTACTTCTTGTTGGAGCTCACTATTTTCTCCTTTAAGCGATTCCACCTCTACACACGTCTCTGTGAACGATGACTTGGCGTTGTCTCTTGTAGTTTTATGTGTCCGTTCTAGGACCACATAAGATCTCACTATTGCCTCGTAATCACTATTCAATCTGGCAATCGTTGTCTTCGACTCCTCCAAATCACGATTTAGTTTGCTGATCAGTCCTTTATAATGTTCATTTTCCCTTACCAGCAGCTCGTTTTCAATTAGCCAGTTCCTGGCATTATTATTTTGGCTTCTAGAGAAATACTCAAGCTTTGCTCTCAAAAAGTCAATTTCGGCTTGAAGTTCCCTGTTCTCGCTCTTGTATGTCCTTCGGCTGCACCTTAAAATTTTAATGTTTGCCAATAAAAAGTCATTTTCTAGCATTGCACTTGATGCTATGTCTGCAACAAATAAATCTCTCTCTGCCATCTTTCTAGCTGAATCTTGCTGACCTGAAGCTGCAAATGAATCTCTCTGTGGAATCTGGAAACAGAGACAGTCACCAGTGATGTCATAGACGGGGTGAATGACATCACAGTTTCACATCAAAGCCACAAGAAGTCTGTTGCGTGAGGGGGCCGGGGGGGGGTTATTTTAAACTTTATTCGCAGATACACTGTATAACGACAGAGTGAAACATTTATTATGCCTCAAGAAAAACCAAGACAGATAAACTGTATTCGGTTCCCAACATTCAAAGCAGTACAGATTTCAATTGTTTTAATAGCTATTTTTAGTCTTTAATAGTCTGGATATAAAACTTGACTTCATTGTAAAATGCAGCAAGGAATGGCTTTCCTGACCTGGAACAATGAATATGATACTCAGCTAGTGACAATAAAGGATTTATGCTTTTAGTGAGGCCAAGTAAGACATCTTCCCATAACAGCGTAAATTTATTGTGAATAAAGTCACACACATTCTGCCAAAAGTCATTAACATAGGGACCGTGCCAAAACGAGTGGACAACAGTCTAAGGAAATGAATCACAAAACATACAATTTACATCAAATTCTTTCTTGAATATTGAGTTCTCATAAAAGGATTAGTGCAAACATCTGCGATAGCTTTTTATTTTAAACGGGTAAGATATTCTGATGAAGGAAGTGATATTTTTGTTCCAACCCTTGGATTGAAACTGGATGTACTTTTCCTGTTTACTATGACTGTATTTTAATGAGTCTACATTTTCTGTCCCACTGATCTTCTTGAAGTAACTCTATTGTTTGTGTATCAAAACCAGCTTTTTAATCACAGAACCATTGCCGTTTTTCCAATTAGCTAATTAATTTTCCTAAACCCCATTTGCGTAATTTTACGGTCAATGGAAATGCAGCCAGTTCAACCGTTCTGTGGACTCAGGTAAGTTTTAAACTATCTTTACTTTTCTTTTGGTTTTTGTGGTGAAAACTGCTGCAGTTTGAAGAGTTATTCTTGTTTTAGGAAATGTTCATGCTAGTAAACAAATGTTCTGGAAAAATTGGTTTATGGAAAGATGTGCTGAATCTCATAGTTGGAAAAACTCATTTGCAAAAGTAATTTCTTCACTTTTTCACAATTTGTAGCATTTCTAGCAGCAAGTCTGAGAACAATTTCCAAACTTAAAAATAAACTTAAATTAAAAAAAAAAAAAAGAAATCTTGTTTTTGTCTTCAAACAGAAGCTGCAGGAAACCATCAGAATCTGATTTGCTTCCAGGAGAGCCAATCAGGAGCCTTTAGGGTACTTAAAAGAGACTGCCTTGACCAATCAGGTGACAGAGTTTCTTCCAAAACATTTCTGTCTGCTCAGGTCCGTAACAGATGGAGGGAAGTTGAAACGATTTGTAACGTTACAGAGTTCAGTGTCAGGTTACTTTTACTTTTGTGCTGGATATCAAAAATAAACATTAAAAGCAGTTTCAGTTTCTGCTGGGGTCAATTGATCAATTCTAATAATAGTAATATCAATAATAATTGATCTATTATTTCAGGCGTTATTGAAGATGAATCTGCTTGGAACCAGAGCCGCTAGAACCGAGGAGAAATATGGATGGAGTTTGGATCAGTGATGGAGAGGATTTGATTTCATCTGCAGGAGCTCGTCTGACTTTCACCAGAACTGAACCCTGATCCACGAATCCTCCACCGAGTCTCCAACTGGGACCTCTACTGGAAAGCACATTCTGTTTCCTCTGCCCAACACCTGACAGATGCACGCCACCAGAGCGGAGCGGCGCGGTTCTGAACGCGAACCCGACACCGGGCTGGAAATGCCGGAGCGCCTGGCATGCTGGGGAGAAGAGCAGCGAAGTGACGGCCAACTGGGCCGGGAACTCACGGAGGAGCGGGCCGCAAAAGTTCGCAAAGTGACCCGGAAACTACGGCGCTGCTCGACTCACTCGGTCTCAGGACTGAAACGATTAATCGTTTATAAACAATTAATCGTTAACTGGAGGTTTAGGGTTGCATTTTGGATAAAAATAAACCTTCTTCCTCTGTAAACATTTTCTACTCAGAACAATGTTGTGTTAGGCTGAAACGATTAAACGATAATTGAAATAATCGTTAACTAATTTAGTTATTGATTAATGATTATACAGACTTCAGACAAAGACAATTTGATGAAAACAACAACATATCCAGCAGAGTAATTAACTATATACTTAGCACTACTGATGTTAAGTCCATCAGAAATATATTTTTCGCTGCAGAATATAAATCCCTTGATTAAAATGATCAAAGGAATGCTACGATATTACTTTTTAATCAGTAAAATGTTCATTTTTCTTAAAAAAGGGATGCAATGTTTTACATCTTACTTTAATGTCTAATATTGTATAAAAAGAAACTTAAAAAAGGTTGTACCAATTTTTTTTTATCCAATTAATCGGTTAATTGTCAGAATGATCAATTAATGGTATGAATAATCCGTAGATTAATCTAATACCGATCATCATTAGTTTCAGCCTTTTTGATGCAAACTAAAATGTAAAAGGTTTATCATGTCTGAGGCACAGTGAACGCAGCAAACTTTACAGCAACAAGAGGAAACTGGTTTCTTCTCATCTGGACCAGAACCGATGTAATTTTCCGCTGAACGCCTGAAGGAGGAAGATCTTGTTGAATCAAAACAAACCCACTAGTCATGCATTTCTGACTTTTTCAGATGCTTCCAACTTAAAATAACTCGAAGACCATTTTCAGACAGAGAAATTGATTAATGTCCAACTACCGTCAGGTGAAAGCAGAGAAGAAACTGCTTCTCCAGAGCCGGTTCGACTGGTATTCGTCACTGGGTCAAAATCCAAACAATCTCCCCGGAGGGGCCATTCTCTCTAAAAGTCTGTTTGTGTAAAAACTGAAGCTGTGACACCAGAGTGGAACAGAACCAGCACACAACCCACAGTGGTACAACGTGTCCCCCACTCCACCCAAACACCAAGCCGAGATCCGAACCTGTAAACAACTGGTTGCAAAGTGCAGAGTTTCCAGACGGAGACGTGTTGGGCCTGAAAACCAAAACCTTGCCGTGTCAAGCTTCGGTATTTAAGCTCATGTAACCTGAAACAGGACCAGACGGAGATGACAACGCAGTTACAGCAACGATCTGTGATGCAACATCCAAACAACAGGAACGACGCCGAGTTCATCAGCCTGGTCCAGTCTGACTCAAGAATCTTCCAAGGTGAACTTTCCGGTTCTTCCAGAAGTTTACAGTTAAAATCGTTGAGGAGAATATGTTGAAGAAAAAACAAACACATGCAGCATCGCAGAAGAAAGCCGACAGTCTGGTTCACACGGCAAGATTTTAAAATTGTCGGCCATTTCCCTCACCGACATTTGGGAAATCTCTCGAGACCAAACATAAATTCAGCGTAAACTAACATGGTGGGTGAGAAGAAGCGATAGCAATAGGTTTCTGATTGTATTTAGCAGAGAAAAATCTAAACAAAGAGTCTGCGACGTCCATCGGACTTTCTGGTGCGTCACGGCGGTTTTCTTGGCTTCTGTAAATTTTTGATGTTGCGTTTCGGTTACCTTGGAAACCCGAAGCTGGACGTCAAACCCGTCACACCCTATTGTTTGGAATAGTGCTTACAAACATAATTTTAAGCTTTACTTCCAATTAGTAAATGTCACTTTTAATTTGTTCAGCTTAGAGTTGCAGGTGATGCATGCTACACTGATTTTAGGCACTTTTGGATCTGTCTTGTAAAATACGGGTGTTCCCACCACCGCTAATTATCGTTAATGCGAGGAGCGGCATATTGAAACGCAAAGTCAGACTTCCTAACAGGGGCTACTCGGAGTTGCTCCCAGTTTCCCAGTGGGAAATCTGACAGGGAAGCTGGAATTTCCCATTTTCAAATTTAACTGGAACGCAGCATTTGTTTCCAAGTCGATCCACCATGTTGAATATCCAATGTCCAAATTGTTCGGAACAAAATTGTGTTTTTCGACATTAGCGGAATATTGACGAATAGTTTTAACAATATTGTTTCCAATGTTTTGTAACTGGATCGCAGATCCTGCAAGCGCCTCAGGAAAAGCTTGTGTTTGTTGCTCTGCTGGAGAGGAAAAGAAGTGTACATTTCCACAAATTAAGTCACATTCTGAGATTGATTTAGGACATTTTCTAGAAAATGTTTTTTGACTTCACAAGCTCAGAATTTCACGATTATTTCCCCCTATAATGTGTTAAATTAAGTTATTTTGATTTGTTTGGTTAATAATGATCTTTTCTGAATACCAAAACATTCTGGAGACAATTGTGAGGTCATCTGTCCAGCAGGATCAAACTGGATTATGCCAGCAGAGACGCAACGTCACAGGAAGAGGACTGAGCCAAAATGTCTCCGCAACAATCAGAGGAACTGCAGAAGTGAGACAGAAAGTGACTTTTTACCTTCAGTCCCACCGAACCTGATAAAGAGCAGCCATTTTAATCTGATTCACACCTTTGGCATGTTTTAGATCTTTAATTCAACCAGCATGTTTACTAGCCTGGGCCACAGTCCAGACGTGAATCTGATAAAGAATCTGAGTTAAACATTAGGGTGATGGCAGGGATGCTGTCCAACGTAAAAGACTTGGAGCTCATCGCCAGAGGAAACTTGTAAAAACCTTTTCAGTACGTATAAGAAGAAAATAGCGGCTGTAAAACCATCTTATTAAAATTTAAAATCAATAATAAAATCAAGAATACCTCTTTAAGAAACATAACTTTTGGTTACATAAATAAAAACATATTTAAAAATAAATTTGACAAGCATATAAATGAGCTTAACTTTATGTCCTGATCATTCAATTTGCTTTTAAATCAAACTCTTAATCCTGCCTAAATTTTTAATATTTCCTCCTAAACGAACAAAATATCAACAGAAAACAGAACCGGGCCACTTGAGGTAAAGTATTTGAAAAGCAAAACCATTCAGTGACTTCCCGGGTTTAACATGACCATACAGTAGCCAAAGAGAAGTCAAAAACCTTCATCCAGGCCTGCCTAACCAATCAGTGTCGTCTCTGCAGTTTAAAAACAGTCACAACTCACCGACTGTCATGCTGACATTCTGTTTTGCCAAAACATTTCCCCTGGATTCCCTTTGCCCAGATAGTTTTCTACAAGCAGCTAAAAATACACACGGCCCAGTGGATTAGCTGAGCGTTGGAGGCGAGGAAACTGCAGGTGTTCGTTTTATATTAACGTGTGACCCCGACGCTCACATGCTGTCAGGTTGGAGTCATGTAGCTTTCTGCAAGAAAGTCCTGAGCTTGTGATTCCAACACAAGATGCGTCGGTGAACTGATAGGCAGGCAAGACAGAAAAAAGGTTGATTTTTGCTTTCAACAAGTTTACAGCTCATAGGAGAATATTCCAGTATGAATATCAACAGCATCTGCCACTGTGTGTGTACCGCTTAGCACCGTTATAAAGTTTGTTTTATTATCGAGTAAGGTCCAAAATGCATCTGTTTGGGCTCTAAAGTCCATGAGTAGTCTGGAGTTTGTCAGTTATAATCATTAAATTAAAAAATGCAGCACTTCTTTTGTTAATGATAACATCAGCAAACATTCTAGCATTAGCATGTAGCCATTGCTCTAAAAATCTAGTTCTGCATAACATGTTACAAAACGTCACGTTTGCAAACAGTAGCAAAAGTTAAATGGAAACAGGCCAATTTGAAAGGAAAAGTTCACCAGAAAAAAAGAAAGTTTCTTGCTAGAAAGAGGTGGTTTTTCAGCTGTATCGGATTTTGTGCATTTCGCAAAACTGCAAAGGAAATGTGGAGGTCATGTTTGCATTTGTTGCCGCCATGATTTTAATGACTTATTGTGTGAACAAGCTTATTCGTGTGTGATTCTAATTGCATTTCTTATTTACTGGAAAAGCCGAACATCAAAATAATTTGCACACATTTGTTATGAAAGCGGAGCTGTCCATTTATCTGCAGGCTGCAGGCGTTATACTGTTTTGAGTTAAAATGCTAACAGCTGCCAAGATGCTAATCTTAGCATCTCACCAAGGCTAGCTTGTTAGCTATGAATACTATGCTAAGAGGACATTGTTTTTCTGAAGCTAACACTATGTGCTATGCTAACTGTAGCTTTTGTAACATGAGCAAACAGGCTAATCTTAGCATGCTTGCTAACACTATTAGCTACGATGAACTTATTTATCAATATTTTGATAATATTAAGAATTTGTTAGTTTTTAAATACTATGTTATTATTAATACTTTGCTTAGGACTTTTAAGACGGTAATAAACTGTTTGTTTTTTGAAACTTGCAAATAAAATACCTGTCAGAGTCCAAACAGAAATCTTTATCCCTGATGTTTTCAGTTGATTCAATTTAAAAAACAACATATTTTTGTGATATTAAACAAGTTAACCTAAGATAAGCCAGGAAAAACATTACATTCCCTTTAATGTTCCCACATGAAAATGAATGGCAATAGTCTCCTCAATCATAACTAAAGTGGAAATAAACCCAAATCTAAATGGAGTCCACTTCACTTCACTTCAGTTCAATGAACAGAAATGGAAACAAAAAGGCATACATTATGCAATCTCATTTATAATTTAGTCTAACTCCATGAAACTGTGATAAATGGTTAAATTAGAATGAACTTTGAAGGCAAAGATAGATATTTTAGGTTTGAATTACACTTTACTTCATTGAAGCTAGATTAAGGCTAGCGATAGGCTAGCATGTTTGTTTTGGTTGCATTTACCCAAAATGCCCTGCGCTCTGGCCCACTTCCTTCTTTAGGTCCGCTTGAATTACAACTTGAGTAAGGTGGACAGATAATCTGATTCCAACTAATTCAATTATGACTGGATTAAACGGGAATGAACTAAACGATACAGAGTAAGATTTCAATTTGAACACGGTTGCAACTTCATAATTAGGATCATATTTTTAAGAATTAAATCGTCACCTACCTGAATGATATACATATATTTACAAAAATAAGCCACTTTTAGATGAATAATGTTTACAAAACAAATGTAATCACACTTCTTTAACAATATAAATTGGATTTTTACTTTTAATAACCAGTCTGCTTCAGATTGACTGGAGGCTCTGTAACTCACTCCAATCATTGAAAAAGCCAAAATAAGAACAGCCATGAAAACTTAAATAACAATTATCTACATTTGTTTTGTTTTGTTTTTTATTTCTGGTGGTTTTTGTGCAAAACTTCAAAAATACTTAATTAATCCTAAAGGAAAATGAAATGCATTCAACTCATTATCCAAGATTCTCCAAACATTTGTTATATATGTTAATTAGCAAGCGCTAACAGAACCTTTAATTTGTGTCCAACATGAAGTATCTCTATCATTTAAAAAGGATTTCAATGCTCCATTAAATCAAACAAAAAAAAAAAATGTATCGATTTCCCTGTTAGGACATTTTAATAAGATAATTACTGTAAAACAACACGTGATATTTTTACCAAGTCGCCCATCCCTAATCTGAGCAGAACCAGCAGGTTTAATGGAAGCACAAAGCTGGCAGCAGCTACACAACTTTAACATTATAAACACTTTACCAGCTTCAAAGTCACTTTAAAACGGAAGATATGTGTAATAAAAAGAGATTTGAACAACAACTGACCTCTGAAAAGGAAGCAGTCTTCCTGCCAACCAGCCTGAAGGCCGAAAATCACCAAGCAACCGCAAAACACGCGCAGAATTCCCCGAACACCAAATCCAGCATTACACCCCCCGAACCGAACCCCCACAGAGAGCCGTCCGGGCGGCGCAGCACCACCCCGGGAAAGCTCCACAAAGGAGCCGCAAACAGGCTCACAGAGCCGAGGAAGGCAGCAGGAAAAGCCGCTTGTCCTGCCGCTGTCAACTCTCATCTGCGGGCTAAAAATAAACCTGACAGACGCGAAGGAGACGCCCGGAGCTTCGCCCGGTTCGGCTGCTGCTGCTCGGTAAGCCCTCCGAGCTGCTCCCCTCCTCCCCGGCGTCCACTTTAGGAGATTACAGACAAATTAACGAGCTGGAGCCCAGGGAGAGGCAGACTGCTGCGGCCAGGTAAGCTAGCAGACCTCCTAGCCTTTCCTCCCTCCTTCCGGACTCCCGGAGGTTGGATCGAACCGAGGCGGAGTAAAAGTCCCGAGGCAGCCGCGATCAGAGGCCGCGACACCGGGAACAGAAGCTATGCTTACCCGTCGGGAGGACCGAGGCTCCGGGCTTCTTGGTTAACATGGCGGCCGCTCCTCTCCTCTGGTCTCCACTGAGCAGGACACCTCCTCTTCCTCCATCTTCAGCTCCTCCTCTTCCTTCTGCTACTCCTCCTATGTCTCCTCCTCCTTTAACTCGCCCTTTCCTACCAGGGGCGCAGCCAAAAGGTGGCCAGATGGGGCCCCACTCAGAATCTTAGTGGAAAGCCATCATTATAATTATTAAGTATATTATTATTATTATTATTATATTTATTATTATTGTTATATTTATTATGTTACTACACTAAATAGATGCATTATTCATTTGTTTTAGTAGTTCTATTTTTAAAAATGGTGGGATTATGTTAAATGACAGAGCATTAGGGCTATGCTAAA
Source organism: Poeciliopsis paucimaculata (assembly GCA_903067055.1). Lineage (NCBI taxonomy): Eukaryota > Metazoa > Chordata > Actinopteri > Cyprinodontiformes > Poeciliidae > Poeciliopsis > Poeciliopsis paucimaculata. The sequence continues at coordinate 14,714 of CAEGAD010004440.1, forward strand.
AAGAATTTTAAAATAAAATTCTGAAAGTAAAGTCATTACATTATGACAATAAAGTCGTAGTAATGCTATGACTTTATTTTCGTAATTTTATGCTTAGGTTTTTGTAATATTATGACTTTATTCTTGTAATTTTATGTTTTATATTTTATTTGTATGACTCTCACACTTTGTTATAATTATATAATAGATGTTAGCAACATTTTAGTTCTTCTGGAATGTCAATGAAATCCTTTCAAATTACACAAACAACATTTCTGCATTTTTAGTTTTCATTATTCTTTTTTATAACCGAGAAGCAGAAAAAAATAATTTGAATCTGTGGATAGTTTTAACATAAATCATAAAAAGACAGTTTCAGACTTTTAGTTCTTTAGTTGGACCAAAGCTTTTTTTGTACAATTTTTCGCTCTGCTTTTAAATTTTGTGCAGTTGTAAGGGTTTTGGCTCCTAATATTTTTTTTACTTTTAGACAGTTAATATGACATGTAACCATGGCAACAAGTCAATTTTTGCACCTGAGAGCAGCTAAAAAACATCTGTAAAGCTGAATCTGATGGCTCAATGTTGTCTTTGAACTTTTTCTACTGCACTTTTTCCTTCCACTCAACATTCTAATGGACTCCTTGCCTATAGCATTAAGTGTTGGTCATTTGAGGAATAAAAAAAATCCTTTTCTTACTGGTTTCATTAGTCAACTTTTCTTGGACTTCTTGACGTACATCACTTATGTGCAATAAATGTAATATATGGATTTCACTTTTTGAATTGATTTACTGAAATTAATTAACTTTTTAATTATATTTTGATTTTAAAAAATTTGACATATCACAGTATTTTATAGGTATAATTCAGGTTTTTAATAGCTCTTTGTCTTAAATTTCCTCCTTTGTGAAATTTAAAAAACATGGAGCTACTGTGTCTTTTCAGTGATCCTAACACTCAGCCTCTATAAACACACAGTGAATGTTTTGTTGGTTCAGTTGTGTCTCTGATATTAGAAAACCATCATTTTTGACAGAATCCTCTCTGAATAATCAGGTTTGGATAATAAAAGAGCTGCAGCTCAGCTTTGTTAATCCACCTCCAGGCCTGAAAGAAACTCCATCTGTGTTTTGTATCAGTCCCTCATTGCTCTCATTGTCTCTCTGTTTGCTTTTTTTTTTTTTTTTTTTTGCATTTATTAATTGATTTTCTCTCTCATTCCCCTCTTGGTTCAGACTCCTGGTCTGTCATAATTTGTAGTTTCTTTGTCGTCATTTTCTCTCTTCGTCCTTGCACACATGAAGTGACGCCACCGTGGAAACGTGATCTCTTATCGTTCATATTTACATAACCTGAAATGACCCCGTCGGTAAGTGGAAGGCTGCTGGCATCATAAACGCAGACTTTGTCCCAAATCAATAAATTACCTGTTTTATGTTTTTTTTTTATTAGAAAAATAAACTACAGATAATTTAACAGCTTGCTGCATAAACTCGTGTCCTTGTTTATCAATTTGGAGGAACTTTTAACCTCTCTTGCTTCAGTCTGATGTTCCTGTCACTACTTTACAATCAGACTGAGGTCTGGACTTTGACTAGACCGTTGCAGCAGCTTGATTTTTTTCAGCCTTTGTGTGTCTTTTTTGCTGTAGATTTAGCATGTTTAAGTGAAAAAAAGATGTGTAAAGATGCTGGACTCACCACGTGTCTCTGAAGATCTCCGTTTTTCTTCCTCCGATTCGCAGGAGACTCCTGATGAGTGTGAGGCGTCTGAAATCTTCCATATGAGGGCATCTTCCCTTTACGCAGCGTTCTGTTGTTTATGGAGCTGCCTGGAGACCAATAACATGTTGACATCACAGACACAGCGCTTCACATAACAACAGAGTGTGTGTAAGTGTGTGATCTCGGGTTTCTTAGCTTTTAGTTAAATTACAAAGAGAAGCAAACACACACACACACACACACACACACTGACAGACATTGTTCTTCATACTAGAAGTCAATTTAAGCTCTCATTTGTTCTAATTTCCACCTGATAATTTGGTAGAATCAGTTTTATTTTTCTAGTTGCTGTGGTTCTCTTTCTCACTTTACTGAGTCAACCTGTTCCCCTCCTCGCCTGTGGGGGCGCTGCACCCATTGAAGTTAAACGGGTTTGTTTTGGTTGCATTTCCCAGAATGCCCTGCGCTGTATTCTGCTTCCTGCTCTGGTCCGCTTGGTGTTCACATATGCATTCGAACCAGTTCAGTTCTCGGTTCAACTGAACTCAGAACTAAGTTTGTAGGCGGATCAGAATTCGTGTTTTTCGGTCCAATTATGCATTCTGAACTCCCCTAATGAATTGGAGTTGGATTAAAGTGGACTAAGCATGGTTGGTGTGAATGCACCCAGTTATTCCCTCTGGTTTCAGTTGCTATGCAGCACAAAAGACATATTCCCTGACTTTTAAAAAAAAATTTTTTTAAACTTTTGAGCAGATGTAACCATGGCAACAAGGTATTGTTTTTACAACAGGGAGCTTAGCACTTGAGATTAGCATCTCAAAAGCTCAAATAATACCTGAACTATGACCCCAATGCTGCCCAGGTTTCTAAGAGATGTAAAGAGGAGCGGCAATAGCAAAGGAGCTGGATTAGCAACAATCTTCAGTCAAATGCCTCCTCAGGTGCATTGCGAGACTGACTGCTACTGTTAGACCCTTCCTACCATGTCTCATCGACTGAGTTACAATAATTTCCCTTAAAGATTAATAGAGTATTTTTGAATTTTAGTTCATTTTAAGGCATACATGTATTGAAATACTAACAATGCCACACTTTACATTAACACATCTTAAATAATCCCAAAAACGGTTTATATTTGGACCAAGATGCAGATCTTAAACTCCATTTTTTATTATTATATTATATGTCCAGGCGTGATTTAGAAACATCTCTGCTGCCGCCTAGCGGATGATCCGGTTACTGCGCTCTGCAAACAAGCAGCCTTGGCGCTCCGCGGTAATGGCGGCGGGACGAGGCGAGTTTTTTCGAAGCTTTCTGGAGGGTTTGCAGCGGCAGCCTGCCCAACGGGTTCCGGAGACGGGACAGCCGAACCGCGACAGAGGCAGGCCGCGACCCGGGGGAAGGTTTCCCGGCCAAGAGAGAGGATTTTCAGGCCAGAGGAGGAAGGAGCGACAGAGGAAAGTTGCAGTGCGAAGCTCGGGTGGCGCCACTGAAGCTAGGTGTCGTTTCTTTATGGCTCCTTAAATGTCTTTTTTTTAAGCGAATTTTGACAAATGTATTTTAATTGCTTTGTTTTTCAGTTCCCGAACTGGACCTCCAAAAGAAGAATCCCATAGAAAATCATCTCCAAGCAAGCTAAATCTACTGGAAAGGTGAGCTAATTAAACAGACCACAATATCCGCTGCGCTCAAGCAAACTCTTCTCTGATTGGTCCTAAGGTTGAGAACGAGCCCTGCCATTGGTTGGTTTGTGAAGTGAAGACTGCTCTGATTTGCTGGGTTACTATTGGAGTTTTAATAGTACTGCTGAAGCTTTTGGCGACTCGAATTAGCCTAAAACATGTTAATAAAAACGTTATTAAACTCTATAAATTAAAAGAAAAAAACATCAGCAGTCTTTTGCACCTGACAGTTCATATTGTGTATGTTTGCCATAGGATGATATGGCACTTCAATGTTTAGTACATGGGATTTGTAAGAATATAATAAAAAATACAGAAGAGGATTAGAGCTAACTAAAAAAGAATTCTCACCTTAATCCCGGAATTCTGAATAAAGGTGTTAATTTTGAGATTAAAATCAGAATTTTGAGACTGAAATCAAAATTCTTGGATAAGGGAGAATTTTCAGATTTAAATGAGACATTTTTCTTTCAGAGGCCCTGATCCTCTTCTGTAAAAAAGGCTGATGGTTGCTAATGCGGGATGATGATGTAGCATGTGAAGGCTAATAGCTTCCAACAAAAATGTAAAGATAAAAAAATAAATGAAAAAATAGTATACAGAGCATGGAGTAGTCCCTAAACTTACATTTCTTAGAAAAAGTTGGCATTTTCTCCAGTCTTCCCTCGGAGATCCTGGTGAAGATCCTGTCCTACCTGGACCCGTCCTCGTTGTTCTGCCTCAGCCATGTGAGCAGACTCCTCCATCAGCTCTCCAACGATGAGTGAGTCCAAGCAGCTCTTCAGGGTCATGACCCAACAGAGCCCGAAACTCCCTCTCCCTCTGGATTTTTGTCACCGCAGCGTCTTGTGGCAGAGGATTTACATGTTGGAGTTCGGCAGTCGGAACTGGAAGCTGAAGACATCGGAGAAGTGCGTAGAGGGGGAGGATTGTTTGACGAGCCGCTGGAAGAGGTTGTACTTTAAATCGATGGCCGGCCAGGAGATGAACAAGTGGAGGAAACCCCTGAAGGACATCAATCCGTACACCGGCCTGCCCCGGCAGACGGAGTGGGCCCTCAGGTCAGGGAGGAGGGTTGGAAAAAGTCAGGACGTCTTAGGATTTTTGTTGAATACATTTATGCCACACTTTTCAGATATTGTAAACGTAAACAGCCAAGTGTAATTTTTCTTGCACTGCTTTATTCTGCAATGTATTTTGCACAGTCAGCATTGTTTAGACAAACATGATTACCATGTTTGGCGAGAAGAACTAAGTGAGAAAAGTTGTCTCTGTTTAAATGTTGTATTTATTCCAGCTGTGTGTCTCTCAGGAGCCTGAATGTGAGCTGGGAGCTGACGCTGTGCGAGCATTTGGGTCAGGAGCACACGCTGGAGCAGAGCCAGGCGCACTTCTTTGAGTCGTCTGTGATTGTTCACTGGAGCGATGGAATCCACATAAAGTTTAATCACATCGCCACCATTCAGCTGCACGGAGTCAGGAAGGAGCCTCAGAGCAGCATCAGAACCAGGAAGTAAGATCCACTGCTGATGCTCGGGAGGAGATGGGAGTGTCCCGTCAGCTCCCAAAGCGACCAAAGAGGAAAAAATTGTTTATTTAAAACAATAGAAACAAAATAAAATGAATTATGAACTCTCAGTAAAAAAATTATCCTTCAAAAGAAAGGAGCCAGTTGAGATAAAAACATCAGACTGAAGACTTTTAGCAACCAGTTTTTGTTAGGAAGAGAAAAGAGACACATAAAAACTTTAAATTATTGAGTTTGTCTAAATTTATCATACGATTAATTTATTTATTGATTATTCCTGCAAGTCCCAGTTTGGTATTAAACCCAACAGCAGGCATTTTTAATGAAATTCACACAGTTTTAGAAAAAGCCTGGAACCAGCCAGGCTTTAACTATTCCATCAAATATAAATACGAACAGAAACACACAAATTGCCATGGCAGGCAAAATGACCTTGTGGTTGTTCTAGTGTTAAAGGGGGATTATTGATCTATATTGGTTCAGTAAGTACCATTTCCACTGTCAGTGGGAGTTTTGTCCTCAAAGTCTCATTCTGTGTTTGAAAAGCCAAACATTTCCTCCTCTTCCTCCTCCAGACCCTACTGGCGCTCCCTGATCTTAAAGCTGGACGCAGGAAGTCAGTTTCTTGTCATCGGCAAAGACAAACTGATCAAGGTGTTGCTTCTGCAGCCGGGGATCATCGTTGGAGTGTGGAGGGTAAACAGGGCATCGATGGGCCCCATCAGGGCTGAACCTGGATGCTTCAGGTTCTTAACGTCTGCATGCTTGTAGGGAAAGAACCAGGTGGCCTTCATCATGATCAGCCTTCACTTCCACAAGCTGGTGGAGAAAAGTCTGCTGGGCTCTCCAGCCTGGTGGGTCTGCTTGGTTTTATCCTCACTCAGTTTTCACTGTCAGACAAAGAAAGTAAGTGGAGAGAAAAACTAGATTTAGCAGATCAATAACATTAGTGATGACTTAATCACTGGATCAGTTTTTAAAACCCAGCTGGTTGTTTTGTCTCGTGAACTGACTGCACCATGTTTCTCAACTTAAACATTTTGAACTGATTTTGATCAACATGAAGCAAGACCGCCATCTGCTGGACGCAGTGCGTCACTGCTGCTGATTTCTTTCCATCAGCTGCTGATTGGTGCGAATTATTATTAGTCTTTATTTCTGCATAGCTTTAAAAAAAACTGAAATTTAATCATTTTAGTTTTAGGCGTTAAAATATAAATGTCTTAAATTTGTTCATAATGTCATTTATTTCTCCTTATAGCATTGATTTATTAAAACTGACATTGACATGAAGCTTTAGCTGATTTCATTCTCAAGCTCAACAAAATCATATTATTTTGCTTAGGTTTTTTTAGGAGGTAAAAGGTATTGTATTAAAAAAGGTCTTTTTGTCCTTTCCTGCAGCCCGTACTCTGAGCCTGTGGAGCTTCCTCCTGTGGACGATGTGGACCCTGAGCTCGGTCTTCACGGCTACAGTTTGCACTTCGTCCTGCACAACACCGGCACTGAGATCATGTCGGGACGCTTCCAGCGGCTGTTTTGCCACAAAGGTGATAAAAATACAAAAGCTGAAAGATTTTCACGATTTTCCGTTCCCTATTTTGGTGACTGAAACGTCAACAAAATCCAGGATTAATATCTTAGATCAGGGAAGTCCAAACTTTTTGCCAAGTGGGCCAGAATTATTGACTCTGAAATGGACACAGGCTAAAAGAACCTAAAATCAAGCAAATAAAGTAGCCATATATTTATTGTACATCAAATACTTGAGAGCAATTTTTACGACAATGTATTAGGCCCATTTTAGAAAGAAAAACATATTTAATTTCTGCAAAAAACTCAGAAATTTTGTGATTAATCTCTGAAAAAATGTTTAAATTTAAAAATTTTGTGAACATTTTTGATATTAATCTAAAAATGATAATTTTTTTTCTTGTGAATTTTTGAGATTTCCTACAAAAATATATGACTTACTGCTCCTTTAATTTAGCATGTTTTCAGTTTCTTTTGGGCTCGATTGAATATTTCAGTAACAGTACAAGGATTTGTGTCACTTTTTCTCACAACATTATCTATGTTTAGCCTAGTTTAAGACAGAATTAAACTGGTTTGGGTGCAAAGTCGGCTTTTCAGTGAAAGTTTCTTGGTTTTACCTTTTAATAAAACTTGGTTATAGAAAGACAAATACATCACAAATTAAAAGTCTCCTTCTGGATCTACGGGACAAATTTATATCATTTTTTAATTGTAATTGGTGGGGCCGCATACAATCAGTCCAAGGGCCACAGATGGCCCCCGCTCCTCACTTTAGACACCCTGTCCTAGATGTCTTTTTAAATGTTTGACTAGGTGTAAAAACATCCTAAATGATGTTTTTTTCATCCTGTTTGTCTCGGTTCTGATTGGCGGAGGTCAGCTCAGATTCAGCGCGGCCTGGTAGAGCTCAAGGTCATCCAGAGGTCAAATTTGTCTCAGCACAGATCGCTATCTGGCAGCATCAGACTTCCCTGGAGACATGAGGACATGAAAGGAGCAGTGGAGGTAAAAACAAAACAACGTTTTTAAGCAGGAACTCGGCCACCACAAGGTGGCGGTAATGTGCCATTTTTCAAACTTTTTGGGTTTTATTTAATTAGGAGAAAGTAAATAAAATTTTGAGTAATTTAACATGATTCCTGTCACAACTGTGTTGCTATAAATATCTGGTGTTTGTTTTTCACAGCTCCTTTATTGGTAGAAGAATTCACACCTTCATGCACGTATTACAGTCTCAGTTTGTTTCACTCCTTTGCACTTCTGGCAGATGAAACTCTTCTAGGAAGGTTTAGGAGTGTTTATGGTCAAGATGTTCATTTGTGAGGTCAGACACTGGTGTTGGAGGAGAAGGTATGGCTCAGTCTCAGCCCACTGTGAGGTCACTTCCTTCCACACCAAACCTGACCATCCATGTCTTTATGGAATGGAGTCGATTTCCACGGACATCCTTCCAATCTAACCAGAATGGTGTTGATGGTTTCTGCAAACTTTTAATGTCTTTGAAATGAAGACATGCCTTCCCAAACTGCTCCTAAGCGACTCTGGGATTTGTCTTGATTTGCTGAAGCATTAACAGTTCCTGGATTTGATGAGCCTGTAGCTGTTAGTGAATATTTTTGACATTGTAGTCCAGTTTTTCTCAAACTGTGGTCCCGGGACTGCTGCTGGTACGTTGGCGCCCCCTACCTGTCTGTGGGGTTCTGTGAGCTCAAAGTGTCACACTACAGTTAGCTTACCAAAGGATTGTGTTTAAAAACAATAGTAGAAGGCTGGCTGACGACCGGGTCACTAAAACGAAAACCTGAAGATACCGGTGGAAAGTTTCTCAGGGTGAGTTGCAGAACTTTTGTTTTTAAACGATATTAATATACATATCAAGACACGCAGACCTTGATCTGCTGGCGACGAGGCAGTGAACACCGCTGCGCCCCACGCCGACTAACTGCATCTTAATACCTACAATAAAATTATTTATGTTGGGCTGTCGACTGGCTGAAGGAAAATATTTGCTTCAGCCAAAGAAACCCAAGTCTGTTTTCCTTTTTTTATGCTTTTAAATTATAAATAGCCCTAAAACTTTATTAGTGCACCCATCACTTGTAGTAAAGAAATGTTTTGATTTCCATGTGTTTTCCGTCATCGGAAAGCTTAGCGTAGGTCTCATTAACCTCAAAACGCCTCCGCTAGTCGTAGTTTATGGTCACATTAAGAGGAACAAAGACTTAGAGTTAAGAGACTAATATTTTCATTTCAGGTGGTAAATATTAAGTTATTGTGGGGCCAATTTCAGGTTTAGTGAGTGTGTGTTAAATGGGGTAAGTAGCTCTCGGCCTGAAGCAATTTGAGAAACGCTGCTATAGTGGAAGGTTCTGTTTATGGAGTCCAGTTCTGGTGTTTCTCTGTTGCTTTTTGCGTAGAACTGCTGCATCATGAGCCTGACTCTGCTGGACGAGTTCCAGAAACCGTTCTGGTGCGTCAGCACGCCCATCCACATCACCATGGCCAAGACGGCCATGTCCTGCGACTACAGCGGCCACGACTTCCAGATGCTGTACAGGAACGCGGACGGCCAGGTGAAGATGCTGCTGGTGTGGCTGGAGGAGCAGAAGCAGTTCTTCCTCATCGGCCTCACCGTCTGCATTCCCGTCGCCAAAGTCAACAAGCGATTCAACACGGAGTACTGAAGCTGAGCATCAGGGCGTTTCACGCAGAGTTGTTGGTTCCCATCTACAGGTTTGGTTTCTGTTATTATTGTTAGCATAGATGGGCTCGTTTAAAAGCTCGCTTCTGAATTTAATGTGAATTTTTCCAAAGGTTTCAGATTAATTGAGTTTTAGTTTAGAGAAAAAACTTATTTTTTTACTTTCCGATGCCAAAGAGATCCAACATTAAGGTTCCAGTTGGAAATGTGCATGATTCATTTGTATTAACTGTGAAATATTAATTTAAATAAACTGTTCAATTTACCTAAAACACACTTGCTGGAAAACTTTTATTACGATCGTCAGAAAATGCTGCATTCAATTTTCTGAAAGTTTGTCATAAAATCTGAAGATGGAAACGGCTGCTTACAGAAACTAAACACCACAACAGTGTTTCTGCAACACTGTGGCAGAAAATGAAAGTAATTTTTACCTGAGGAAACGCTGGTTCTTCAGTCATTCACTGACGGACTGATTTCTGGGATCAATTATTCGGCCTGTTTCTGCATTAATTCATCCAGAATGCTCCAAACCTCAAGAAAGAAGTTTATGTTCAGAAACATCAGCAAAGGGAAGCAGTAAACTGTACTAAATTAATTATTGTGTCTTTGATTTGTGCAATAATGGTTTCCCCATCAGCAGTTACCCAGGACGGCCTGTAGGTGTCGCCTAGAGTTAATAAGCCTGCCTAGTTGCTAGAACTGCACATGGTTAGTTTATTGCCGATTTGTTTGAACTTTTGCATGAAAAAAGGTGAAGGCCAAAACTTCTCTCGAGCCTACTGGTTCCTAAAGTACTAAAATCGCTCGAATATTAGCGCTGAAGCAACGCTTTGTTTTGTAAAAATGGTTTTATCAACATATAGAGACTGGGTTTCGCCAAATATGTCATACTTGCCTGTAAACTTGGAAATAAAACATTCTAGATGGAAGAAAAAACACAAAGTTTCTGCTTTCTAAGAATTGCATTTTATTGTGATTTGTCTAAAAGTCTTAATCAACATTTCAAACTTTAATGAACTAAGTCCTTTAACTGCTGCAGTACTTGGAGCACCAAATAAGCCAGTGCAATGATTTACTCGTCTGTAAACATGACGTTGAGGCACAAACCAGAGCACAGCGCAAAGCAACAAACACTGGAGCTACAGGTGCTGAAAGTGGAAGAAAGTCTCAAGCTGATAAGAAACAAAATTCATATAAGAACAGGACTGAGAGAATAACGAGATATATGAGTGTTTGAACCTTGAGCTGGGGTCTTTTTGCATGAAGTTCACATGTTCTCCCTGTACATAGTTGGGTTCTCACTGGGTAGTCTGACTTCCTCCCACAGTCCAAACCCAGGCCACTCAAAAAACAAGTATACAGGTCTCTCATTGGGTGTTTCACATCTGATGAGTTTGCAGAAAATTGCCACATGTGTTGCATTTTAGCTGTTCTCTTTCCCACTAGAAATGGAGCAAACCCTTTGAACAACCTGTTGCCTCCTTGGCTGTGGAGGAGCTGCACCAAGAGCCACTGAAGGAAACGCCAAGCGCAACTTCCTTCTTCACAAAATGTAAACAAAAATGGAGTGGCAACAGATTTTAGTAGTTGTAGTATTTCTCTCTTCTTGGTAAAAGACCACAAGCCATTTCTCCTTCTGAAAGTATACATGTGTGTTTGTTGTGGTTGTATTTACCCAGAATGCTATAATTTCTTTCTGTCTTTGGAGCGGTCTCTGGTCCATTTGGCGTTCACATATCCATTCGAACCATGCCAGATTCTACTTCAACCAATCCAAGTCCTTGGTTTGTAGGCGAACCAGAGTTTGCTTTTTTGGTCCACGTCAGATTTTGATTATGCATTCACTCTGAACTGGACTTTCTACTTCAAAATGGGCTAACCAGGGTTGGTGTGAATGTACCCCCAGTCTACCTCAGGTCTCAGTCTGTTTGGGCATGGTTGATTATCCCGTGTGTCTCTGAGATGGACTGGTGATGTTCTCAGGATGTATCGTCACTCGTCGACACAGGCTGTCTGCAGCTCTTTCAAATGATGATATGATTGATCTAATCAAAGAGACTGACAGGAGAAATAATCAGAGGAGCAGAATTTGTACCTCCAATATTAGTGCAGGGACTAAAGAAAGGTAAAAGTCTCTCTGCAAAGCAGCAACCAGTAAAGGAGTAGAGAAGATCAGCAGTATCTACGTTATAAAAGGAGACCAGACCTCCATCATAATCAACAAATACTCCCACCCTCTCTGGATTTAATCTTCTAGTTAAACGGACTATTGGTTTATCAAATGCCTCGTATTCTTCCCCGTTCCTTAGACAAATTGTCCAGAAACCACTTTCTGGTAGGAGTGTGATTTCTCCCTTCCTTTCAATCGACTCAGTGGCGACTCCTATAGTCCAGTCGGTCTTCCCTTTAACCTGGACCTCGAAGTAGAATCTGTGATGGAAGAAACTTTTTCCTAAAACACTGACATGGTCACTGAATCTCTTTGGATTGTCTGGAACGTCTTTCCTCACATCTACGTGATGGACCCGTTTCCCATTGTCAGATAAAACTAGTTCTGGATGTGCCGTGTCTGGATCCAGAGTCACCTCAAATGAAAACTCCTTGATGCTCCTCAGTGTTGCTTTGTTTATCTTGTCAACTACAGGAGTGATAATCATCGGAGCAGAGTTTCTTCCATTGCAGTTACTACTTGTGTTAATATACAGCAGGAGATTTTTTTTGAAGGAGCATTTCTTGTATGAGTAGATCAGATCTGCTGTATCTACATTATAGAAGGAGACGAGACCCTTGTCATAATCCACAAAGATTCCCACCTTCTGAAGACGGGACTTCAGAGGGAGTACGACTGAAGGCTTTGCCAAAGCTTCATAAACCTTGTCTTTTAACCATATGGTCCAGAAGCCATTGTCGGTGCTGAGGCAGATTTTCCCTTTCCGGTTGATGGACTCGCGGGCCACCCCAACAGACCAACTAGTCTTCCCTTCAACCTGAACCTCAATGTAGAACTTTCCTGAAGAAAATGTCTCCTTTCCTACTACACTGGCACATGTGTCAAATCTCTGGGAGGTCATTGGGAGATCTTTGGTCACATTGGTGTCATAAACTTGTTTCCCATCACTGGAGAGGACAAGATCGCGATGCGCCGTATCCGGATCCAAGGTTACGTCCACTGCAAACTCACGGAGTTTTTCCAACTCGGCTTCCTTTTCTCCAATGCCTTCTGTCACCAAACTTAGATGCTGAGGGTTGAGATCTGAAACGAAGCAAGGCATCCATGAAGTAGCTCTTCCATCCGGACAAACCAGGCTAGTTTTTACATATCACAATTAGTGTTGTAATACATTGTGTTTAATTTTACCAATGACTCTTTCAAGACCTGTTGTCATGGAAGTGGAGCTATGCAACAGGCTCCCCAAAGGACACCCAACTGGCCAGGGGAGAACTTCAGGAACTAACGTCCAACAAAATGGCCGAAACGACAGAGACTAACTATACCATCATTCTTTACTGAAAATATTGTAACAAGACCTCATCGAACAAGATAAAACGTTGTGACTGAACCCTCAGGCTCAGTGTGATGGTCAGGAGAATCGCACCGGATGTCGCGGTCAGACGGGAAAGCAGGGGATTGTCCTGTCAACCTGATCTCAACACCACACTCAAAAAGAAATCGTAGAAGCGTACGCTGGGTTATTGTGACCCCGCCTGACCGCGCACAGGGTAAAAAGTCAAATTGATGCACAACGGTTAATAAGATGCCTTACATAGCCTTAAATCATCTGCTTGGCAGCATTTTGGCTTTCCAGTCGGAATAATAAATGGCAACAAAGTGAGAGAGACGAACAATATCTAAGCACTTCAAGTTGTTGAGAGGCTGATGGAGGCAGAAAGTATTGGTAAAACAACCGATAGCTGGTGTCTAGGGGTTCGCTGAGCTACTTCACTGTCACATGTTATCAGTAGCAACTAGGAAAAGGTAAATGTACTGAAGACCATGCATAGTTGAAGCGCTGCGCTAAGGTCTGAAGAGATGAATGAAATCAGACAAGAGTTTGAGGTGAAAATAAAAATGCAGAATAAAGGCCCTTTGGCAGCATAAAGTTTTCTTAAAAGTTCTTGTTAACTCAATTTCACCTGTCGTCTTATGAGATTTAGGTATCGAAACGATGCTATGCAACCCAGAAGGTGGAGACAGAAAATCTGTATGAAGACAACATGTGGTTATTAATCTAAAAAAAATCTATTTTTTAAACTACAAGAAACTAAACATTTACGTGTCAAAGCAAAATCTTCTATTGCGATGGGATTTCTTCTCTCCAGCAGCTCTAAGTAAAAAATCTCTACTTAGGTTAAATTGTGCGTCCGTCAGTCTGAGCACAGGAGTTCCACTAGGTTGTGTGTTTGGTATCTTATTATTCCACTCACACAACTGTGCTGTCAAATTTAACACACATTTGTGAGACTAAACGTCAGTGAAACATTTAATACACATGGTTCCACATTTCTATTGTCAGAATTATTTTATTTTCTCTTACCTTGTTGTTCTTCGCAGAATCTTTTTAACTGATCCACCAGGTTGTTCTGTCCAATCGCCTCTAAAATATTGATTGCCACCTGCTTGGCTCCAGGGCCTTTGTATTGGCGTAGCATCAGATCAACCGTCTCCCATCTTTCTGCCCCCTCCAGCTCGTCTTCTGGGATGCCCTTTTGACCCTTCAACATGTTATCCTGCTTCAAAAACCATTTAAATTGTTGAAAGTCGTCCTGCTTCAGGTTCTTGAGAGTATTTAGGAGCTCCACAGAAAGTTTTTCCATGCTGTCACTTTTAGGGAACTTCTGGAAATATGGAAACAGAAAAACATTTAGTTAAAATAAATGTCTTTAAATGAAACCCAACAAATATACTCCAAACAAGATTGTGCTCACTTCTGCAAATCAAGGTTGATTTGTACAGGATAAAACCAGGTCATGTACAAAGGCTAAATACACAACTCTTAATTCTCAACACCAAACTATAAGAAAATATGGGAAAGTTTCCATTTTGCTTTGTTGATTTAATTCATGTCTAAAAATCATTGCAACTGATCGATATATTACTTTCACTTTGTTTTGTTTTACTGGCTTACCTTCATGGAAATATTAGTTTAAAAACTGTATTTTGTAAACGTTTCTGGTTATATAATTAGCCCAGCTTTGTTTTAGGTGCTTTCTGTCTCAGTAACAGAACTAACGGCTTCGGATTGAAACAGAAATCTGTTTTTTAATCCTGTAAAACTGTTTTTAAAGTGCTTCAAAGAGCACACTCTGTGCTGTTTTTATGGAGAGGCGCTTATCAACCAGAAAGCAGACCTCGTACTTTGCTTTGCTAAACATGTTAGTTTCTGTTCTTGTGCCGAGTATTTCTACATTTCCTGCTGCTGAATCAAGCATAGAAGGAAAACTCACCCATCTCAGTCCAACCCGGCTGTTTAAATACAGCTGAATGTTTCTGCTGCTAACGGTATAACAGTTTCTGTCCTGTTTCAGGCTGACTTCCTGTTGACGACAGCGTCTCTTATCAGCTCCTGTGCTTGCAGAGGAGGAGCGTGCTCTTCAAATATAGTTTCAGTCTGAGTGGCTAACACAAGGGTAGTTACTTTGTGGTATTAAGATGTCATATTACTATCTGCTACAGATGTATATTGTCACTTTGACTTTATTTAACTTGTCACATAACTGTAATCAGAATGAAAACAGTTTTGATTTGTTGCTCTTCATATCAGTGGCATCAGTTCAACACAATTTAGACACATTGTGAAAAGAAAAACATCATTGTCTTGATCCCACCTCCTATTTAATAAGATGCAGATATTTGCAATACCTGAATTATGATTATGTTTGTAATGTAACTATTTGCAGGCTTTACTGGCGTTAAGCTCGTAATTTAAACACATGTATCATCTGTGGGACAGTCGCTGAAATTTATGTGTTTGACCTAAAATATATATATTTTCAAACTGTTTCAAAAATACGCGCCTAGTAAATATTTGTGAAAATATTGACAGACTTATATCTAGAATAAGACCTGACTCAATGAAATCCAAAAAGGAAAAAACAAACAAACGCTTATTTATTCATGATGGTAACAATAACAGAGAAACTTAATGTTATGTATAAACAAAAAAGGTCTGGATTTTATTACAACCTGAACATCTTGTTTACATAATTGTCTTTTTACCTGGAAATGATTTATCTTATCTGCTGTTAACATCTACAAAACAATCATGATCATTTTATTCTTGTATTAAAAGGACTTTATTCTAGAAATATTATTACTTTATTATTGTATAGTAACTACAACTTTATACTCATTGTTTTGATTTTATTCTTAAAATATTATTTTATTGTCATATTTCGACTTTATTCTTGTATGATTTTATTTTTCAAATATAACTTTATTGTGATATTAGTGCAACTTTAATCTTGTATTAAATCTCATAGGATTTTAATATTCTGACTTTAACCTCTGTCATACAAATGAAAAACAACAAGCAGTTGAATTGCAGATGCTATAAATTCATGGAGTTGTTTGGCAGTGACGTTAGGAGATGACCAGAGGTTTGGCGTTGGAGCCGCCGTGATGAACGCCGGGACTGAAGAACGGATAAAGTTTCTCCGTGAAGGCGCAGTCTGAGAATCGGTGGATCTGTTCTGCAGAATCAACGTTGCAGAAAATGATGGCGCCCTCTTCGTAATCCACAAAAACACCGACTTTGTTCAACGGAGTTTTTACATCCAGGTTCAAACCGGCCGCCTTCATCGTACCTCCGCTTCGTAATCCGACGGCCCAGTAGCCGTTGCCGGGGCTCGACGAGACCGACCCCTTCCTGCCAATCGACCCGTAGACGACGCCGACGTCCCAGGCCATTTTTCCTCTCACCTCAGCCTCAAAGTAAACTCTCCCAGAGGAGAAACTCTGCCTGCCCAAAACGTTGGCCGCAGTGTCGAACCGCTGTGGATTATCGGGGAGATTCTGCTTCGCGCCGCCGCAGTGGACCCGCTTCCTGTCTGGAGATAAAACCAGGTTGGGATGCGCCGTGTCCGGATCCACAGTCACATCGACCGCAAACTGCTGCATTCGGATCAGCTTGGCCTTGCTGAGGAGCTTCTCCATCTCTCCGTCAAGCTTTTCTTTCAGCCTGTCCATGGCGGCCATGACGTTTTGGCCGTAGGACGGCTGAGGAACGGAGAACTCTGTGAGGTCAGAGGTTTTCACGTCCTGGAGGAACCGCAGGTCGGTATCCGTAAGGAGACGACGATCCAGCTCCTCCTCGCTCTTCGTCAGCTCTGAGATTTCCTCCTCCAGCTCTCTGATGAGCCGCTCCGCTTGCTTCTGGAAAGTCTTATGCGTCTCCTCAACGGCTTCGGTGAGATGGGACAGACTTTCCTCGACCGACCGGATTAAAACTCTGAAAGTCTGCAGACTCTCTGCGGTCTGTCGCTCGGCAGACTTCCTGCTGAGCTCCGCAGAATGCCGGATCTCACAGATCTTCATCTCTCTTTCTTTTATTTTCAGCCTCGTTTCCAACTTCATTTCCTTCAGTCTGGACTTCTGTCCTTCGCATTGGGAAGGAACAGCAGCCAGGCCTGGATTGGAGCAAAAACAGAGTCAGTTTCAACACAGATATTTCTGAGATTAAATGGTGGCTTACAAACTTAAATTATAACATTAAGAATTCTGATAGGAAAGTAAAATTTCTCACATTAAACTCAGAAATCGGAGATTAAATGATTCCTTGCAAACCTAAAATCTCAGATTAACGTCAGAATTTTGATACTTGATGATATACAAATTTAAATTATGAGATTAAAGTCAGAAATCTAAGCTTGTCAGAATTTTGGGACATTATAACAACAATAACTGATCAGTTTTCATATTTACCGTTTTGGAACTCCCCTCTTTGCGCCGATCTTGTGTTTGACAGACGTTGTACCAGATCATTTCTGCCGATGGTCGCTAAAACCTGCGACGATCTCCTCACCGCCTCGTCCTCGCCGTACTGTTGGACCATCAGGTCCACTGTGTCCGGCCGGTCCGCCTTCTCCAGCCGGGACACCGGGATGCCTGGGGGGTCACTCCCATCATCCTGAAGCAGCCACTTGAACTTTTTGAACTGGTCGTCTGTCAGGTTCTCCAGGATCTTCCACAGATCCTCTCTAGCGGTCACCATTGTTGTTTAGGAACCAGCTGAGAAACACAAAACGTACAAAAATACTAAATTACTGAAGCTCGTCTTTGATTTATTTTTTTAAAAACTATCATAATTAAACAAATTTTCACTATAAAGAGCGAATTTGGTTTGGTTTAATCTGATGGCACCCAAAAACCCATGAATGTCCCTGTGGGGCCGCTGCATCAAGAACCACTGAAGGAGACGACGCAAAAACTTCTTGTCTTTGGCTAAACACCATGAGCTATTTCTCATGCTAGCGCTAGACTAGCACGTTTGTTTTGGTTGTATTTACCCAGAATCCTCTGCAGACAACTTCCTGATTTTGGATCGGACTCTTGCGCCCCAAGGGAGCATTCCCACCTACCCTGTTCAGTCTGCTTTAATCCAACTCCAGTCAAATTGCCTAGAAGGTCCGGTTCATTTGGAGTGGTGTGAATGCTAATTGAACTCTAATACAAACCAAAACATTAAGGTTCTGGTCCAAACCTCGGTCTCAGTTCAGTTGAAGTGAACTCTGGTTCGCTGCGAACCAGAGTTCGAATGGTTTGAAGTGGACCAAAAGGACCGGAGACCGGTTCAGAAGCAGAAAGAGGACCACAGCACAGGGCATTCTGGGTAAATTCAACCAAAACAAATGCGCTAGCCTAGCACTAGCATGAGAAATAACTCATGGTTTTGAGACAAGAGAAATCCTACAACCGCTAAAATCTGATGCTAATCCATTTTGTGAAGAAGGAAGTTTTCATGTTGTTTCCTTCAGCGGTTATTGGTGCAGCGCCCCCACAGGCCAGGAGGGGAACAGGTTTTTCAAATGGTTTGGTTGATTTGACCAGAGAACTGCAACAGTTCTCTGAAAATAAAATTGTTGCAAATTTGACCCCAAATCAAACTTAATCTACCAGATTATCAGGTTGGAAAACAGCCTAAGACTGGAAGATGTAGGATTTTCCTCCCATTTCAGGTTAAGCAGGCCCAGCTGGTTTCACTCTGCCTTTTGATTTGCAGAGTATAAGGCTAGCTGGAAAACTGTTTTTCAGGGCCTCTTGGCCAAATGGGCAGCTTGTGAGCTGCAGCTTGGTGTGTTGTGAAAGAGGATCTATTGTCTGCTAGAAACCCTGGCTTTTGGTTGCGACTTCCCCCTTTCTTTTTCTTTAGGTTCTTATCGTCCCCTTTAAGACTTCTTTAGATTATTTTCTAAAGAATAAAACTTTGCCTTTACCCTCCTGGTTTTTGTCTCTTCATTTTCCCCTGGTTTATTTATTGCTACAACCCCCTTCCAAAACCCCTAGTCTGCCTTGGGGATGTAACAATTTGGGGGCTCGTCCGGGATCTTTTTTTTGTTGAGGTGAATTTGTGAGGTTTTTTTTGTTGTTGTTTGTGTGTTGCTTTGTGGTGGGTTCAGTTGTCCCATTTTCCGTGGCTTTGTTTCTTTTATTTTGTTAGGTAAGCTGGTCATTGGGTGTGGTAGGGTAGAGGGAGAGT
This sequence comes from Poeciliopsis paucimaculata, assembly GCA_903067055.1. NCBI lineage: Eukaryota > Metazoa > Chordata > Actinopteri > Cyprinodontiformes > Poeciliidae > Poeciliopsis > Poeciliopsis paucimaculata. The sequence continues at coordinate 33,568 of CAEGAD010004440.1, forward strand.
TACCAGATCCGACGGTCCTATGAGCGGATTGGTCTGTGTGATCTCCCTTCTTTAGTTCATTTTTGGCTGTCCCATCACACTTTATAGCTTTATTATTGATTTTTTTTTTTTTGGAGGGGTTTCTAAGTAGTGTGTTTTTGTAGTTTTTTGACATGGCTAGTTTTGTGGATGACCCTTCTATTAGTCAACTGGATCTTTGTAGAAAACGAGATCTTTATGAGCTAGCTCGGCATTATAGCATTCCATTTTCTAGCGCAATGGTGAAGAAAGAACTATATGCCACCATGCTTACAAGTTTGACAAGTAGTTGCATCTTAATTGGCCTAGAAGCAACGGATGATCGTAGCTTGAAGGTTGCGGATTCGGGTGTTGATGACACTGTGGTTCCCAATAAAAAGGTGCCCAGTCACATTGCTAGCTTCAGTAATATGATTTGTTTTTTCAGTTCTGAGTCTTAAATGATTCAGTATCTCCAGTTTTATCCCAATGCTCTTTGTCACATCCAATTTCTGTGATAGAGTAATAAGTTACTTTATCACAGCATCATATTACTAATTGTACGACAGATGAAAAATTAGTAAGATTAGAATTTTATAGTTTTTATCATTTTAATTATGACTTAATGTGCTGGACTGTAAACTCCTGCTTTCTTTTGCTCTGTTTCTTTCTTTGGCTGCAGGTACCACAACATATTTCACTTTACTGTGTATAACTCTGCAATTTAATCTACTCTAATCTAATCTAAACAGTTACTGGGTAACTGAACTGATCTCTGGGCCTCAAGTTGCAGAAAACTACAAAAACTCTTTAGTCAGCATTTGCCTGGTTTTTTGTTTTAAGTTAAACTGCTGGACGGGTCAGTAAACCGAGGAAGCAGAGCGAAAACGAAACCGAACCTTTGGACGGGACCTGAGCGACATTCTGACTGATTCATCCCATCAGGACGGTTTTTATCTCCACTGGAATCAGAAGTTAAAACATCTGGACCATAAACTATCCCAGAAAGTATTGCAGAAAGGACACTGTTGTCATTTTTGAAACCATTTTCCAGCTAATAAAATATTAATAATGGCATATTAATGCAAGTACATTAACTAAAAGATCAATAAACTTTCATGTTTGAAGAATATTTAACACTGGAACTGGAAGACATTTAAACATCCAAAATAAGTGAAAATAAAACAATAAATAAAATGGATTATGAAGCAAAACAAAACAAAATTGCCCTTTTTTTCTCTTTATTAAAAAAAGACTTTTCTAAAAGAATAAATAAAAGTGCAAACTAACTACTGTGTATTTGTAACGTTTTTCTTTAAATAAGAAGTTATTACATTCTCCTGTTGGATAGGATTGTTTTTTTATATATTGATAGATGAATATGAAACAGTTTTTTCTATCAATTATGTGTCTTTGTTTTAAATGAAATGCGTGTGAAGCATTTACGTGACAAAGAAGCAGAAGTATAAAATAAATATGCAAACAAAGCGCTGTGTTTTACTAACAGCCTCTGTTACATTTCAATCATCTACAAAACGTCTCTCTAATAAAACAGGATATTGTATTTATGTCAGCTCTGAAATAGATTTTTATCAGTTCATTGTGTAAAAATGTTTCACGTTCATTCAAACCTGAACGGCTCCTTTCACAGTTCAATGGCTCATTTACGCGGGTTTTTCTTTTCTTACAGTGAGGATTACAGAACAAACAGCGACTGAAGTTCATCCGCAGGAATTATGGGATTATTCCTGCAGTCCAATAAAGCAGAAGAATATAAATGTTGACTTACTAAACCGGGAGTTGAGCCTCGGTTCGTCCTCATGTGCTTCCTCTTTTTCTGCTTTATGAATAAAAGGGAGGGACAGAAAAACCCGCCTGGCTGTCATTCTGCAACGCTGCCACCAGAGGGCGATCAAGCCTCATTTCTACTGTGTTGTACTTTTTACTTTTACTTGAGTAAAAGTTTCGACTCCACAGTGGCTCTTAATAATTTTGGGTATAGCTTTTATATGTTGAAAATAATAAATATGTTCAGAATGTATCAATTAAATTAATTTGTTCAGAATTGGGAATTGTTCAGAAGAAGGAATCACATTAGCATCTTGGAATCAGTTCAAAATCTTGAACTGGATTAAACTCCTGAATCTGTTCAAAATTCAAATTTAAAAATACTTTATTGATCCCAAATAATGAATGTTGTCAAAAATAAAGAATCTGTTCATTATCTGGAATCAGTTCAGAATCTATAACTAATCTATAATCTATAAGGTTAGACTCAGAAATCAAAGTCATGAATTTCTTTAAAAAAACAAATTTGTTTTTAGAGTCTGGGAATTTGTTCAGATGAAATGAAAGTATTTTTATAAAACCCATAAAACCCATAATCGCTGGAGAGACGGGAATTTGATCAGATTACGGGAATCTGATCATCTTTGGAAATTAGTTACACTTCAGTTTGAAAATGGCCTCATAACTCTTCACAGATTGATAGTTTCTTCTCCAACATCATTGCTGATATTTTCTCTCTGCTTTTAATCTGGAGGAAATAATCTGACAGATAAACTTTAATTCCCACATGAAAACAACTTAAACTGAACCACAACAAAAATTTAATTAAAAATGACACAGATTGTGCATAAATGCAGAAGAGGAAGGAAAACTCTTAACTGTTGTGCATGTATCAGGTTGTTAAATGGTTTTCATGCTTCATATATCAGGCTGTGACATGCAGATGAGCTGGAAATGGCAAAAATCAGAAGCATCTTTCTCACCACGCCTCCGTCTGCAGCCGCTGCGCTCTCCGTTCCTTCCTGACACATTTCAGAGGAATGCTTCACGTTTTCACTGCAGAATCAGTGAGAACATCAGCTTCACAGACGACCTGAGAAATAAACTCCATTCATACTGACCCTGGGAGGTTTTTCTGTCTCTAAAGCGTCTTTCTGAGGTTTCTGCTGTTTATTTTGATCATTTTCACTGATTATAAGATCAGATTTTTGTGTTACTGTCCAGCTTCTGCGTATTCTTGAAATGAGACAAAACTAACTTAGAAGTAACTTTTCAGGAAGACAGGAGGCTGATTCAAGTAAATAATTCCTTAGTATTGATGAGAAAGTTTTAGTTTTTATAACATGGGAAAAACTTCCTGTTGTAAGTGAAATAATCTGCTAGTGGAACTCGAATGTTTTATTATAAATAATTCTGGAATCCCTTCAGAATGTAGAACTAGGTAAGACTCAGGAATCTGTTCAGAATCTGCTGGAAATTGGGTCAAAAGTAATATTTTGAACCAATTCAGAATCTAGAACTCGACTGGACTCAAGAACTTGTTATTAAAAAAAAAAGGAATCTGTTCAAAATATGACTTGTGTGTTCAGAATCTGGAACCAATTTGACTCAGGAATTGGTTCAAAGTAAAGAACCTGTTCAAAATTAGTAAGCTGTTCGAACCAGAGAATTGTTCAAAATGAAGAATTGTTCAACATAAGGAACCCGTTTATCATCTTGGAGTCTGTTTAGAATGCAGAATCGGATTAGAGTCAGGAATCTGTTCAAAATGAAAACCTATTCAAAATAAGGAATCTGTTTAAATAAAGAACTTATTCAAAATAAAGAACTTGTTTGAAAATAAGGAATCTGTTCAAAAGGAGGAGCCTGCGGGGGGCGGAGCCTGCATGGGGCGGGGTCTGCGGGGGAGGAGCCTGCGGGGGGCGGAGCCTGTATGGGCAGAAGCCTGCGGGGGGCGGAGCCTGCATGGGGCGGGGTCGGCGGGGGGCGGAGCCTGCGGGGGGCGGAGCCTGCGGGGGGAGGTAGAAATGCAGCAGGATGAAGCGCGTCCAGGTGACACCAGCTCTGCTCTGACTGTTGCTGCTGTGAGAAGCCTCAGAGAAAAACCATGGCGGTTAATAAGTGTGTCAAGACTCTGCTCTTCCTCTTCAACCTGCTGTTCTGGGTGAGTCTCACCCATAAAAATCATCTTTTAGTTTAAATTCTGGTTCTTTTGTTTAGTTTCCCTACCTGCTCTGAGGTGGTTTCTGGTATTTAACATTGAAATGAAGCTTTTTAAATCTGTTTTTCTGTTTTCATCCTGATCACTTCATGTTGGTTTTTATATATATATATAAACTTTTGTAGAACAGGGCGTATCTATTTATTTTTGGCCTCACCCTCAAATAAAACCAGCCGAGTTTCAGGGTGTGGCCAGGTTCTCTCAGAAACACGGGAGTCCATTTAGAGCGGTTCCTGTTCCTGCAGAACCAATTCGTCTCCCTCATTCAGCTGCATTTCCCTCCATCTGGACACTAATGGACCAGGCAGGAGGTTCTGCTGCTAAATGAGCTGATGCTCAGCTGAACATGGTCTCATGGTACTTAACCACTTCCTGGAAAGATTTATTTCTCACTTCACCATTCAGAGATGCACTTTTGTCTTTTTAAATTCTTGTTTCCTCCTAATAGATCCACAAAACAACATCTGCAGGTTTTGTTTTTATCAGAAAAATGCTTCATAATCACTTTGTGTTCCCTTGTTGCTGAAAATGTGCTATTTAAATTAATTACCTTCAGAACCGATGAGGCAAAGCAGACGCTGAAAATGCCTCGCGACGGTTCAAAACCACAATCTGTTTGGTCCAGTTTCTAGAGCAAACATGTTGGTATAAGTGAAAAGAAACAGACTAACTTACAAGTAACATTTCAACAAGATAGGAGTTTGTTTTAAGTCAAAATGTCTTGTTTACTTAAAAGAAGCTTTCTGGAAAGTTACTTTTATCTTATTTTGAATGTGCTGAAATTTTCACACTAAAAACAAAACTAAAATTTGCAGTGCAGACGTGGGGTGTTTGGATTTCCTCCTGAATTTATGATTTAAACTTCACATTTCTTGAAAATTAAATAAAATAGCCATTTATTTTGTGTCTTCAGCCTTTGGTCCTTTGGTCAAAGCCAAGGACTTTTGCTCGTAAACTGGGCCTGCTGGTTTAGTTCCGCTCCCGGGGGTAAAGGTGAATTATAACCAGTTCTGCACTCATAAACTGGTTGAACTGGTTCTGCGGAAGCGTCTTCTACGCTGTCGCTCTCCAGCAGCTTTGTGACGTGAAGTTTACGCCCTGGCAGGCGCGACTTCTGGTGGACAAAACGTTTTAACATCTTCAGATGTTAAAACGTTTTGGGCTCTTTGCTCCAGTTTGAGACAAACAGAAAAATTAAAGTCAAATTTATGCAAATGACTCATGATCAACTTGTTACTAAATACATTTGGAACTAAACTTTAGACACAAACAGCAATATTTTTATTATTAAAACTGAAGGACAAATCCAGTTTTGTTGCTCTGACCTTTGACCTCAGGCATTGTCAATCTCTGCAGGAAGTTTTGATCATAATAATTGAATCAAATTCACTCTGGTTTGCAAATGTTGCTCTTGCAATTTTCACCAGTCAATGCAACTTTTGTGGCCGTCGATCAGCAACATTTTCTCTACTTTTATTTATTTTCTTCAGTTTTCTAATTTAACTTCCTGTTTCAAGATGGTGCTTTTCATTATTATTTTAGATGTTTTGTAGGATTTGCTTCTGCTGCTTCTTTTTAACTTGAACAAGTAAAATGAACTTCTTTAAAGATACTAACACAATTTTATTTGGAACATTTTTAACCAGTGAAGATGCAAAAAAAAAGAGACAAAATACAGGAATAATGAAATGTAATAAAACTTCTGCCAATGCAAAGAACATAAAGTCTAGGTTTTATTATAAATAAGATCATGAATGATGTATAGAAACGTGTGTGTATATATATATTTTTTTAAGTGAAAAGGTGTTTGAGTTTTAACGCTTTTTTAAAACGATTTTTATTAATAAAATGTTTTTTTCTAACTGAAAGTGTTTGAATTTTAAACATTAATTCCTAAAATCTGTTATTTTTCTTGGCCGTTCTGTGCAGATATTTGACTCATTTAGTCAGTGCAGCTTTTACCTCTGGTTGTTTCTCCTGAAACGCCTCCAGATCGATGCTAACTGGATCTGGAGCCACTCGGCCATGTTGGACATCATGGTTTCACAGAGTGATGGAAATGTTGAGGCGGCTCCTTTATTTACTCTGAAACCAGTTTGACTTAATCTGGCTGAATTGGACCTGCGTCTGTTTTTCTCCTCCGAGTTGAGCAGAAATCCCGGTTCTGTTCTGATCCAGTTCAGTTGTTTTACCGTCCTGAACGTCAAAACATTTGGAATCGGACAGAAATAAAATGTATATTTTATATGTTAAATTCAAAATGTGACTTTTTTTTCCTGCGTTGACGTTTCGCAGCAGTGAAGCTGAAATTATTCTGATCTGCAGAAGAAAAAAACAAAACCAAAATTTAAGGCTGCAAATTTAATCCTTACGAATAGAAAACTCCCTCATTTCCCAGTAAATCATTTTTTAAAGATTTAAATCTGAAAGTTTACCAGAATATCAAACATTCTGATGAAAATGTGATGATAAGCTCATCACATTTCCATTTAATGGATTAAAAATGACTTCAAATATGAATAACATTTTAATATAAAGGGAAAAATCTAGATTAAAGATGCAAATTGGTCTAATTTATCAGGATTGAAATCACAAGTTGTAAAGGCAATATGACATAAATCTGGTTTTTAATATAATAAAATGTTTTGCAGAAGTAAAGAGCTTCTAAGAAATGTTAAATACAAAATAACACGGTGAATTAAATGCTATAATGTTTAAGCATAAATACTAAATTAACTAGGTTCTTATGTACGAACAATTAAAATATTACTTCCACTGGCACCTTTTTCATTTATTCCAAGATATTTCTTGTAAAAAAATTAAAGATTTCCTTTTAAATAACAGATATTTGCTCCATAAACTGGACTTTTTTGCAGCTTTTTCTGATTTAGTTTAAACCTTAATTTTCCTTTATGGCTGAGAATTTATTGTGGTCTTAGTTTGGTCCTTATATTTGATCATTTCCTTGTTTAATTTGTGAAAAAACTGAACATCATGACCAACCTGTGGAGCAGGAGCTGAAATTTCTCCAACAGTTTTAGGGTTTGACTTGTTTGTTTGTGAAACTGATCTGGATCCAGATCATGAGAACGTGACCAAACATGATCAGAAGTCTGTAGTGAATGACGACAGCCTGCGAGTCACTGCGGAGGGACGAAGTCGCCCACGCAGCGAAACGCTCCCCGTATTATGAATGAGCGCTTCTGTTTGAGATGAGATTAACGGATGAAAAGATCCTGAGAAGAAACGAACCCAAGACAAGAGAACATAAAACCAAAACACGACGAGGAATCCACTTTAATCAGAACATAATCCAGATTCTCAGGATGTTTTCCTTCAGATTTAATCTGGTCTTTTCATATGGATGTAGAATTCATGTTTAACAAGATTTGTAGATTATAATATGGATTAATTTCTAAGATTAAGACATAATCTAATGGTAATGTCTTGACAGGGCCACCAGTTTATTGTAATCCAGATGATCTAAATGTAGAATTTTAATAAACAATTGTGATGATCTTTGACTGGATTCTGGATTTTAATTTGCTGTTTTTATGTTGCAAATCTGAGATTTAAATTGGACTTTAACTATAATCATATTCATTGTTTTTGTCCCAAATGTAATCCAGGTAATTCTTGTCTTTTGGTGCTGAATTATGTTCTTAGTCCAGAGATTATCCTGACAAAAAACAAATCCATTCAGATTATGCCCTAGATATACTTAATCCAGATTTATTCCTGAAGCTTCAAATCATTGTAAATATTTTTGGTTTCTTTACGAATGAAGTTTGACTTTTACACCGCTAATCTGGATTAATTGTAACATTTCTGAATTCTAGTGGAACATCCATGTTTCTGTATGAAGTTTAATTTCTTTGGAAACATTTTTGTTTTTCCTGTGAGGGCGTGTTTGTTTTGTGACTCAGTGAGGTTGCTATGTCCCTCTGCAGGTTTGGTTGTTTCTGTGTTTGCGTCTCGGTAATCCGGCCGAGTTTTCTAGAAAGATCTCTGGCATGACCGCGTGTTCACGTCTCCGTTTCAGAGGAAACATCTGCCGCTTTGCTTCTTCTGTCCAGTAAAAAAGTTTCAGCTGAAACATTTTACAGGTTTTGGTTTTTTGCTGACGAACTGGGATTTGCATGTTTCCACAAACTGGTTTTTCTCTCGGGTGTCGACCAGCAGCTCCTTCTGTTTGGAAAAAACCACAGGGAGTCAAAACTGATCCGGTTTAAAACTTTTCCCACCTCAACAAAAAAAAAGTACTGGGGGAAATTCAGATGAATGGTTTTAATTGTACTTAAATGTTTGTTTTTACTTCTTTTCATCTGTTAACTGGACTACAGTGCAGGATTAGTGACTCAACTGTAACTGATGGAAAATCCTCCTTGGTTGATCTTTTACCTCCAGAACCGGTTTGCTGAATTGGCCTTTATATCTGCAGGCATTTCCTGCTGTAAGGCAGAAAATATGCTTAAGCTGCTTCTTTATCTTCAACAAAGATGTTCTGTTTCTGTTTTTAATTGAAGTTAAAGAGGCACCCGGCTGCTGCTTTATCTAAAGTTGTTGCCATTTTATTCAGTAAAAGTTTTTCTATTGAAAATTAACTTGCGATCTGCATGGATGGCCTGAAAAAGAGCAGAAACTGAACAAAACTAGTATTTAAAACTAAAAATTTATTTGTATCGTCTACATTACAACTAAAGACTGAAAGTATTTCAATTTACTTTAAAAATGCAGTGATTTTCTCCATATTTTTTTTTTATTCTGTAAGGTACAACACAGTGTCGTCTGCATAACGAATGCTTCAGATAAATAGGAAGGTTTTATGGGATTGAAGTCATCAAAATATTTTTTTTACATGTAAAATTGGAAAAGTTTGCTTTAATAAAACCCCTCTCACTTTTAAATCTGACTAGAACAAAGTTTTAACTGCAGCTCATTGTACTTTTAGTACTTTATCTTTGTATTTTGTGTTAGAGTTCAGGTTCCTCTTCTAATCGATAATTTTTTTTAACTTTATTTGGCCAGCAGTTTATGATGGTTATACTGGATTTACTGGTTAATTGTACGCATTAGAGCGTGGGAAGGTTTGGGTGGGGCGCTGCTGTTTTTAAAGCTAATAATGGCTCATGTCTTCCTATTTCTGTTGTTTGTTTGTTGTTTATTAATTAACAATAACTTCACCCTTTTAAAAATAACACTTTCCAGGATTTATTATGATGTGGAAGAGAAAATCATGAGTTATTACAAATGTATAAGAATGTTATTTTTTAAATTAACATTTTAAGACCAGCTGACTGCAGTAACTGTGGTGATTTAAAGGCAGTTTTGCTGTTTGCCTTGTCTTCATCAGGCGTCTTCATCAGGCGTCTTCATCATTGATCCGGTTTGTTTTTCCCCACTCCTCTTCAGATTAAATATTTATGGTGTAAAATCACTTGCAGCACCATGTTTATGTTGGTTTGTGTGAGAGCTGAATAATGCACGTTGGAGTCACACCCACTGAAACGCTCCCTGACCCCAGAGGTTTGGATTTCAAATGGGTCGAGTTTCATTCAGGGTCCCACCCAACAAATAACCTGTTGACTTAATTTCTTTATTCGTAACTAAAGGATTCAAATTCCAACATGGCTGCCTTCCAAATAAAACTTTGCTAGTGCAGGAAAAACAATCTAATGTTTCATACATTGATCTGTACAACCTCTGTGAAACTGACTGGAATATAATGTGAAATGCATTAGCTTGTGTTGCTAACAGTGGTTTGCATAATTGTTGGTACAGGAAGTTCTTAACGTTTTACCTAATTGACATCCCTGATGTATGGAGGCATTTATCTGCCAGAGTTTGAGTAGATGTTTTGGTTTTAATGAGAAATCTCATTTGTTTTGCATCTCGTTTCCCAGCTAAACGTTGGTAATTCATGTTTGGGTCGGTAACTGATCTGTTGCAAAATCTGGTTTCACCTATTGACCCTTTGCAACTTCGTCACTTAATCATTCGAGGCGCCATGATGGACGTTGGAAGTAAACGGTGCAACTGAAATTTTCCAAAGTTGTTTTTGCCAGTTTATTAATGGCCTTTACTTGTTTGAGTCAAACTAATTTATCTGTGAACGTGACACACCTGGACGGTGGTATTTATTAAAGTCTGAAACGGCTAGCTCAGAGAACGACCTGCACTGCCTAATTTGTTGATGAAATTACAAACTTTCAATAAATTCACACCACACGACTTTTAGAATCGTGTTATAAACTGAGTTTCCTGTTACACCAGTTCAGCATTAGCAACGTACAAAAGACCAGATGCTAAAAGTTTTTTCCATACATGCTAGGCTACATGACAGTGCGGCATTGTCTCCATGGTTACCAATAGTTAGACTCTTACCTTCGCCTTAATATAACATTTAATATCTTTCTAATTATACTTACTTCTAAAGTATATATACTTTGGTATTCTTGCCTTGTAAAAAGTGTTTGCTGTAAATCCGTGAGCTGCCAGTCATTATGATTGATATTATCGCCATCTTTCCTCGTTAAAATGATCAAATAAAATCACAAGTTTCATTTGCATCCTTGTCCGTTTGTGCAGCCGACTACGGCGCATCCTCTGACCATTTTAAAGTGAAATCAACCAAATAGAAGTGATATTAGGCTGCAGATGTTTGTCTTTAGACCAGCTTTAAAGAAGCGCATTGGTTGTTTTGATGTCCGTCATAGCAAAGTGGGCGGAGTTCTGGAGAGCGTGAGGTCATTTCCAAAAGGTCAATAAAACTCCTGCAGTGGTATTTACACCACATTTCAGCAACCAGTTGGATGGCACCAGTTTATCTCTGTCCAGTGTTTCTGTCCCAGTTGGAGTAAGACGGTACATTCTGCTCTAGTTTAATGTGAACTGATTTTGGTTCTCCAGAAAGTTTCCATCTGTAACGTTAAATCTCTTTTTTTCTCTCTCGTTCCTCTTCAGGTCTGTGGTTGCGTCATCCTTGGAGTTGGGATTTACCTGAAAGTCACCAAAGGTGGAAACAAGGTGAGACTCCATTGATATAGAGAATCAATGCATCATATTCGTCTCTGGGGGAAATTAACATTTCAAGTCGTTTTCATTCAACTGAAAGTTTTTATTTCTCTACATGACTTGACCAGTTCTGGAACTGCTAGATTCAATCTCAATGTCTGATTAATTCCCACCTCCTCCTTTCCAGATTACAGATCAATATCTTCCTAGTTTCGACCTCATGATCGCCATTGGGGTGATCATCATGGTGATCGGCTTCCTGGGCTGCTGCGGTGCCTATAAGGAGAGCCGCTGCATGCTGCTGGTGGTAAGAATCCTCTAACATCGACTTCATGCAACAACGGGTTGATTTGGAGGAAACTGCAGGTCAATAACTGATCAGAGATTTCTTTGCCTCATTAGATCTTGTCAAAACATCCAGACCAACAAATTTCTAGAGAACAGCAGCAAACTGAACTTATTGCTTTAAATTAGGAGTTACAGTCAATTGAATTGAGTTGCAAGAAAGAAAAAAAAAAAGTACTTACCTGAAATGTAGGCGGACCAAGAAAGCTAAATGATGTTTAATCTGACACAACAGTCAACCTTCAAACCTCAGAGGAAGTTTTGCATTTTTTGATGTAACTGGGGAAAAAACATTTTTACAGACAAGGAATCGTCATAAAAACATTCACCAGTTATGAAACGAGCAATAAACATTACATTTTGTTAAATACCATCAAGAGAGAATCAAATGTTGATAAATGTTCCAGTTACTGGTAATAAAAATCAGGTGAGTTTTTAGCTTCCACTTAAAGGAACTCTGTTTTTCTGCAGTTTTCTGGATGTTGTTCCAGATTTGTGGCGCATAGAAGCTGAAACAATGAAATGTTCCCCAGGATCGAACCTTGGGGAACTCCACATGTGGCTTCATGAGTATTTACCTAAAGAAAAGGGATTTTATGCCAATAGGTTTGACTGGAGGGTAAATTGGGACTGGTAGTAATCCCTCCAACAGCGCCACCTGTTGGCCACACAAATAAACCTGCCTGCTGTTTGCACATTAAAATGTGTAACTATACTCCAGTTTTAATTTCATTATGAAAGCTGTGTATAGGATGACGTGCTGGGACTGTTGATGCAGCAAGAAATAAAGACATTTTGGATTCTGATGAAGAAATAAACTGCGTCCATTTTGTTCCAGTTCTTCATCTTCCTGCTCCTCATCTTCATCCTGCTGCTGGCGGCTGGCATCGTGGCAGCAGTCGGGGAGGGCACAGTAAGATGGATCGTCCCCTGCTCCTTTTTTATTTTATTTTTGGAGTTTGGAGGACTAAACGTTGTTCCTGTGCAGGTGAAGGACTGGTTGAAGAAGAGACTGGATGAATTCACCCCAATTTCAAGCCAGGATCCAGAAGTGATTGCCGACATGGAGAAACTGCAGCGTGAGGTATTTATGCAACAAACTCTATAAATTTGATGTCTAAAAGACCAAAGTTTCATCTCGCTTGTGCTTCACTTTAACGCTCATGGCTTATTTCTTTAAAATAGGCAGTTGCATCATCTTTAGTCCTTCACCAGCTGACTAAAAAATGTTTTACTTTAATTACAGGATTATATTTGGCTTTCTCACTTTGACTCGCCTGAGTTTATTAGCTGCTTCCATGTGGCGTTGGACGTGTCACTGTTAAGTTAAATGAGTAAAACTAATTCTTGCTTTTTTTGTTTGCAGCTCATGTGTTGTGGACTCATGAAGGGACCATCAGACTGGACAAAAGTCCCAGATTCCTGCAAGTGCAACGCCACTGCTCCAGCTGACGTGTGCAGCGGTGGACTCTATAAGGATGTAAGATGAGATGTGAAGAAATGATGCACTAATCTTTAAAAATAGTTTAATTTTAAGAGCTTTCTCAGCTCGTGTTGTGACGAATGTGTCTCATCCTGCAGCCCTGCTACGACAAAATCATCAGCTACATGAAGGACAATATGGCGGTGGCGTTGGGAATCGCTTTCGCAGTCGCCGCCATTCTGGTAAAGATGTCACACTCTTAATCTCACTTAAACCATAAATATCTAACAGCACAATTGTTCACACCACCTGCTGGTGATACTTGGTACTGCAACACGTGGTCAACTAGACAGAATCAGGTGATCTTAGATTTGGTCCACCTGTTTATTTTTTGTTTTCTTTTCTTTTTAAACAGAAGAGGATTCGGGCCATGGGTTTAAAATAATTTTGCTTTCAAAATTCTGACCTATTTTTGGACAGAATTCTGAGATTTTCTTGGATTTGATCTCAAAATTCTGAGATTAGTCAGATTATTTTTGTCAGTGGCTCTGATTCTTACGTTGACAATTTCCCGGCGTTTCATCCTGATATTTTAAAGTGAAAATAACATTTTATATACATTTTTGCCGATAAACTGTTTAAAATAGTTTATTCAGGGTTCTATATTTATGTTTAAATGTGAATTTTAACATTTTTGTTTAGTTTGGTATTATGTTCCCTAAAACCGTCCGTGTGTTGGCCTCCTTCTGTCCAACGACTCTCAGGCAGTAGTATCGAACTGATACCAAAATAAGATTTTTATTTTTTTTATATGCTTCTAGATTCCTACAGACCTGAACATTTTTGTAGCTTGTCTATTTTAGTATTTCTATATTTGTTAAATTGGTACATTTTCTCTGCAGCTCTTCGGCATGGCCTTCTCCATGATGCTCTACTGTCAGATTGGGAAGAGAAACGCCGCCGACAACGCCTGAGTCGCCTCCAATCAGCATAACTCCTACCCCAAAACACAACTAATGCAGTTTATTCTGAGCTTTTATTGTGAAGGAGCATATTACTATATTTGCCGTTATACATATCGGTGAGATGTTTGAGGAGCAGGAAAGATTTAAAAAATAAATAAATGGTTGTTTGTTCTGCTCAATATTATTATTATTATTATTTGTTTTTGTGGAACTAAGCTCTTATGTGAAATTCTTAATATTCATCAGTGTAGAACTGTTTTTGTTTTGTTTAAATAGCTGCCTCACAAATTTTATGCCAACACTTCAGAAAAACCAACATTAATTGGATTTGAAACTTTTTTCTTTGTAATTTTCTCATAAAAACCCTTATCCTCAGCTGGTTTAATTTTTATTGCGTTTTAACTTTTTTTTTTTTTTTTTTTTTTTTTTACTGGGCAGTACCAGGCTTCCGTATATTGTTGCATGTAAATGGTTATTTCTCAGGAACTTGTACAGTTCTTTACTTTTAAAATCTATACTGGCTTTTTTTTTGATTGAATGTTTTTATCCATCCAACCATGTAACATAAAATGTCTGTTTTCTATTCAAGAGAAATAAAGCTACATACAAATAAAGCCAGACTGGATACGTTTAATTTGGATTGTATTGGTCATTGAAATGTAATGGACAAACTGTAGAATCGGGTGAAACTGGGGAAAGTGTAAAATGCTTATTCTCTATTGAAATTATTATTTTTTGGCAGAAATTGACTTCAGCTTACTGGTGAGTTTATTGAAATTTTTCTTTTTACATCAGCTTTCTTCTGTATGATGTCATAAATTGTTAAATGTAACTTTCAGAATGTGTAGTCTAGATTCTTTGTCTTTTTGCAGATTTGCCTCCTTAAATGTTTTAAAATGAGACTTTAATGTCTTTTGGTTTTAGATTTTTTACATAGTTTTTTATGAGGTTTTTTTTTGATGGTGTTGTTTTTCAATGCCTCGCTTTAAAATTGTTAATTTTTTTTAATGTTAAATCAGACTTGACTTGTCAGATCCTCTCAAGTTAAGATTTTTTTTAACTGAAACAGACCTCAGGTTAGTAGCTTCCGGCAGGACATCCGCAGTAAACCGGAAGTCTTGCGTTTCTCTGCTGCTCGTGAAGAACTGGCAAATGGAAGCCGTCACCTTGGAAACCAGGATCGGGATCATTGTGTCCGATTAGCCGAATGCTAACATCCGTTAAAGTCACTTCTCACGTCTCTTTGATTTAGCAAAACATCCACGGGGATCCAAACGACTTACTGGAAGTATTTGGTCCATCGTGGCTCTGCTGGACATGGAGGACTCTCTGACGTCATGCTGCCGGTAAGCTAACGGCTAACACTGTTATCAAAGCCACGGAGATTTTATTCACAACTAAATCAGAAATAACTTAACATTTCAAAACCTTTTTTTTTTGTCGGTTACAAAATAATTTGTTTAAAAAAAATTTCTAAGTCAAACTTTATGGCCCCAATTCAACTCCATAGTTACATAAATTTGTATGGAGGGTGAAGAGTGCCAAATTAGTTTCCATGTTGGTGACTGTTGCATTATCTTAAATAATTTTACTAGATATTAAAAGATAGTAATTATTATTAATACAATTAATGGAGGCTTTAAAATGGTAATTCCATTGTCCATATATCTTTATACTTTAGTTTTCTGCTTTTTGTTGATTCAAATGGGATTTTTATTTTTTATACAGAAATTGACATATTACATTTATCAGCTTTTACCAGTTTTTGTATTTTATTCTTTTGCTGTCAATGAAGGAAAACTGACATGATGTCCTCATTAGAGGAGAAATGTGCCTGTGTCTCACATTATTTTTGAACTAGAACACATTATTTTTAACACATTATTTTTAAGATCTAGAAAAACTAGATCTTAAATTATTTAAAATTTCCTAGATATTCGGAACAGCTTAAAAGTTAAATATAAATTTCAAATATGTTTCAGTTATTAAATAAGAAGTCACGTCAAAGTAAAGGTAAGATTTTTAAGTGTTATTTACAGGGATGTGAAATTTAAGTCACTTAAATTTTGGGTTTATTTTCTTCTATTCTGTTGAACAATTAAAAGCCTAAATGTCAGAAATCCACTAGTTTCCCTAGAGCTCCTTATATCCATCAGAATATCAGGGTGCATGAGTTTAATTTCATACAAACAGCCAGTATTTGTATTATACCTCTGCTAGTATTTGATTAGCTCTGCATTGTAGGTAATGCAATGAGTTCATTATAAGCTACTAGTATTTTTTTCTCTGTGTGGATTTAAAATGTTTGTTTTAGTAGATGTAGTGACCAAATGTGACCAGCAGGGGGAGCGCTAGTAACAATCACGGCGTTCCTAAATGCCTGAAGAAAGAAGTGTCTGTAGCCCATTTGTTTATGGAATATTCTCCTTTTTCTGAGTTTTAAAAGCAACATATTTATCTCATCAGAAAATGGAGCCGAGACTGGATTAATTTTAAAACTGAAGCCACAAAGTCTGAAGGACACATTTGAGAATTTAGAGAATTTTAACACGACTTTATAAGGATTTTATTCCTTATAAATAAACTTGGCTTTATTCATTTTCTTTAATTTCAGGTAGATGTGCACCAAAGAATTATCTTAACTTGACAACAGAGCTTTTATTGTGAAATCCCCAATTTTTAGAGCTTAATTACTTAAATAATAATAAAGTTATGTTTAGACTTTAAAGGCTTCCACGTGTTGTGCACAATTGATCTTTAATTCATTTACTTTAACATTTTGGCTAGATTTGGTTTAGTATTGTCATCTGTCTAAAGTGGCACAACTTGATTCAATCTCGTTTTCCACTTTAGAGAAATAAAATTAGTCATCATGACTCTATTTTTGCCTTATTTTAACTTTATTCTCCTATGTTATCCAGTTTTTAAACATCTTATCTCTTCTTGTAATTTTGGACTTTATTCTAGTAACTTTTTTAGTTTATTTTAGTATAAAATATACAAATGGAGCAACTCCTCATATTAAACTTTATTCTTGTTTGACTTCTCATGAAGTTGAAATAATAGCAGAATAAAGTCGTAATATGGCAGTCAACATTTCAAGAATAGACATTATTTTATTTCCGTATTATTTCAACTTTATTCTCGTACGATTTCTCGTAATATTACGACTTCTGAGTTTATTCTTATGACTCCTCGTAAAGTTGAAATATTACAGGAATAAAGTCGTAATGTGCGAAAAAGGTCAATATTTTGAAAACAGTCATATTTGTATGATTTAATCGTTCATAAAAATTTTCTTAGCATGTATTATTACGAGAATTAAGTCCTAATAACTCAACTGATCATATTATTTAAACTTTATTCTAATAACGCTATAATTTTATTCTTGCAATTTTTCTTTTCCTCTGTTTTTAGCGTGAATCTAATACTGTGTCGTAGTTTGTCTCCCCCTAGAGGCTGAAATTTTTTTCCCTGTAGTGTTTATTTGAGCGTTTAATTTTAAACATTCTCTGTCATGGTTTGTTTTGCTTTAAAACGTCAAACGGTCCAGACGAATGCCGGTGCTGACACTCGCAGGCTGGACCTGAAGTGGAGCAGCTGTGATGGTGTTTACGTCTGACACGATGGATGGACGCGCTTTGCTTTACCATTTGGAACAGCTGACGTGTGTGTGTGTGTGTGTGTGTGTGTGTGTGTGTGGGGGTGTGTGTGTGTGTGTGTGTGTGTGTGTGTGTGTGTGTGTGTGTGTGTGTGTGTGTGTGTGTGTGTGTGTGTGTGTGCGTGTGTGGGTGTGTGTGTGTGTGTGTGTGTGTGTGTGTGTGTGTGTGTGAGCTTTGGAAACAAGCAGCAACATTAATGTCTGCAACACGCAGTCGGCCTCTCCCCCTCTGGTTATTTTTAGTCTAAAGTCAACACAGCCCGGCTCTTAATGACCGCAGGATTCCTCTCTGCTGCTTTGCTACATTATTCACCCTAAAAACAAACTGATTATTGGTGTATTTGGTCATAAAGCTAAACAAAACTGCACCACTGACAGAGTTTTCAGCTTCCTTGCTCAACATTAGCTTGGCGTCTGGTTATTGTGTTGCCCTCCTTCGATTTGGATCGCTGCTATTCTTTGTCATAAAACTATAAAAATTAGTGTCAGGTCCTCCCAAACAAGGGTTTTGTTTCTGCAGACAGACCCCACTGCTGTATTTTATTTATAGCGACCAGAACAACCTCTGGAGTAAATGGGACGTCTGGTTTTTCTCTCCGACACACTTAAACCGAGGAGATGGGAGCCATTACCTGGAAAACTAGGAGCCGGATCGTTGAATGTATCAGATTAGCTTAACGCAAATATCCATCCATGGTCGATTCCCGCATATACCGGCAAAATGTCAGGGGGTTAAGGTGTTTGGATCGTCACAAGACGGAGAAATCTAGGCTTTAGAGCTGAATACCTTGTCTAGAATAGATAAAATTTCTCAAAAACATTTCGAAATTAATGACAATTTAAAGTTCAGCGTGTGAAAAAGAAAATGGAGGGCTTGGAGAGTTTGCTGTTGGAGGCAGATTTAGATCGTGTGGCGGGCTAATTTGGGTTCTGGATTTCTGATTTTCAATGGAGCAACCGAATCCAAAGCTTTTTGGCAGGCAGAATGAAGTTGTGCCTTTAGCTCTTTATACACCAAGGATTGGGCGAAAACAGCTAGCATATGGTCTGAAAACGCAGCATCATCAGCATATCCGTAGTCAAGTTCTGCCTCCAACTCCGATTTCTTCACTCCAAAAACTCAGATTAGTGTTTTGTCCATATGTGGAACTAAATCAGATCCATTGCATTTTATTAGACTTTTACGCCATTAATGCGAAACGTGCGTCGTAATTCTGCTCCAGAAGAAGATGAATGCAATAAATCTGGACAAAAACAATGGCTGAAAATTATAATTATTAAAATTCTGAATTTTAGCATGTCACTCTTAGCCATGACTAAGAGATATGCTAGCTCTAGCCGTGACCAGAAACTCCACAGGTTTCCTCTAAAGGTAAGATGTTTTTCTGCACATTTGGCACTGAGCAAATGAGGTTGATTGACAGCGCTAAGTCCCGCCTCCTGACTCTGTTTGGCTATTTTTGGTGCATGTTTTCAGACAGAAATAGTAGTAGGAGGAGCTTGGTTTTCTTTTCCCAGATTATCTGACTTACTACATAGCAACAGAGTAAATAAACGTATTTTTGTAAAGGTTACATCCTGCGGCTTTAATGTTTTGTGTTTCGAACACAAACACAATAGCAGGAAAGCGGCTAATTGGTGAGAACAACAACAACATTAGCATCATGACTGGTGATAATGATCTTGCTACAGTTTCAGATTTTTCAGGAGTTGTTATGTTTTAGATAATCAGATCTATTGTCGTCATTTAGAGCCACCATCTTTAATCACTTCTGTTAATTAACCTCCTCCTTTATTTCCTCTGCTCAGCTGGTATTCCAAACTTGGTCATGTTCTTTCTGCAGCCAAACACTCCTGAGCTTTAAACAACACACACACACACACTCTCTCTCTCTCTTTTCCACACACACTCGGCTCTTTGCTCTTTCCGCTCAGCTCGGCTCTCAGACGGCCGTCATCATGGCTCGCTGCTGGAGTTACTTAAGAGGACTCTCCATCTGCGTCACCGTGCTGCTGCTGGTAAGCTACATGCTAACGGCTAACAACTCCATGTCAAGTTTTCATCTGTAACGTCAGATTAACCAAACACAAGAATCTAAATGTTAATTTTGGTGAATATCTAATTATCGTCCTAAAACGCTTCTCATTTCTCAGAGTAGACATTACATTGTTTTTCTTTTAGCTAATACAGCTTTTAATGCATTATTAATTATTACATCATCAATATATTTACTTACTTTTTTGTATGAATGTTTGTAATTCAGATTTTCATGTTTATTTAAGTGTGTAGTATTTTTTAAATGAAGAAATGAAACAACATATTTAATCGGCTTTAAATCTATAAATTATATATTAAAATTTATAGATTTATAAATATATAAATTGAGATTTATTCTGATAAATCTAAATTTACTTTATTTAACTCCGAAGCGATAATATTGAGCCACATTTTTCTTACAATAAACTATGCAGAAGTGAAAAACTATAAAAAATTAAAGAAAAATCCTGTCGGGCTTTATATTCATGCAGTTCCTTTCAAAATAAATTTCAATATTTAATATTTTTTCTAGTTACAATCCCAAAGTTTAAGATTTTGTGACTAAACAAATAGTTGATCATTAAAATGTTTACAGAAGGTTTTTGACCAATTTTCATTGAAAGGTAACGATCTGAATATTGTTGGACTTGGCTCGAGACTTTGACTAGACCAGCATCTAATGGGTTTTCTTCCAGGATTTTTCTGAATTTATCTCCATCCAACTTTTACCAGCTTCCTCATCCCTCCTAGAGGATTAAGCCCCACAGCATGATGGGGCCAACGCCATGTTTTACCATGAAGAAACGTGTGTAAGCTGGTGTACAGTCTTAGTTTTGGGTTGGTAGAAAACAAAGAAGAGTTTGGCTTGTGATGTTAAATCCCTTCTTTACCATAACAGAACAAAATAATTTCCTCTTCTTGTTTATGCCTTTCAAATTTAATAACATCTAGTGCACAATATTATAGTTTCTATATTTTTGCTGGTTTTTAACCTCATCTATGGGCGTTTTTATTTAGATAATATCTCTTTCTTACGTAGATTTTTTTATCTCATGAAATACTTGCTTCACTAGGTTGTTAAATTCTGGAGTTCCTCAGGGAATGATTTTAGGACCTCCTCCCATCTAAATAATTTTTGTAGAAACTGGCAAAAATGTATTTAAAGCTAAACTATTTAAATTGTTTAAAAAAAAGTTTATAAGAAAAAATTCAGATGTATTTAATGTCAGGAGTTAGATCAATAAAGAAACGGGAAAATCACCAGTTTTGCAGATGATACTGTGTTTCCTTTAACAGGCTTTAAACATGTTTTCAGATTTTTCCTGCAGAAATTAAAACTCCTTTAAGTGTCACAGTAAAACCTTCATGTAACTTATATATTATTTTTACCAGACATTTGTGATGTCATTAAATCATCTGACCTCATGCAAGAGGATCCAAACAAAGTTTACCAGCTTCATGTCGGTCGGAGTGGAATCCATTATAAATCAAAAATAAATAAAATTTAAGAAAACGTATCCGTGTTTCCAGCTGTGTTTATTCTGATGAATCTAATATATTTTTACTGTTATGGTTTTGAAAGTGCTGGTATGCCTGAACATGTTGGTGTAATTAGTTTTTGCTCATTTCCTCTTATCGTCTTCCTGTTTCCTCATTTCTTTCATTTTCCAGAAAATTCTCACCTTTTTGTTTCCACCTCATATATTTTCCGACATTTCTTCACTTTTATCTCAGCATGGTACCAAAGCTCAGCTGGAACACCGTGTGTGATTACATTGGCTTCTGCGGTTATTTTTATTTTAATTTCTATCGTTTGGAGTCCCTTTTTCCTGCTTCCTGTTCCTGTTGCTGAGCTGCTTATCGGCTGATTGCAGTGATTATGTCGAATGTTCCTTTTCAACTTGACCGTAAAGTTCATGAGACTTTCACTCCCAGGCTTAGGATTTTACTGCTGAGGCTCATTTTCTGATTAGGTTCAGGTTAACAGAACCGCTTTGTTTCATTTTTCATGTTTTAATTTGGTTTCTAACTGGATTTGAAGAGCTGCAGGTGTTCGTATCACATTGTGTTTACCTCTATTGTCTCCCTGCGGTTGCATACCTTTATATCTATTTTAAGTTTGTTGTTGCCAAAGCAGAGAAGAATGAATCTGCAGGGACTCATTAAGTCATCTATGTTTAAAACCAAATGTAGCTGAAACATTTATCCAGCTAAACTTTTGTCTTTTTTAATTTTGGTTAAGATTATTTCCATTTCCTGAAATGTTTCTAAATCCAAACTTGGTGTTTTAGGTTTCCTTTGAAAGCTTTTCACAACACTTTGCTGGAATCGTGTTTTCCAGGCGTCGGCCAAACCAAATACTTTTTATGTCCTTCAGCTGCTTTGTGACCAACTTCATGGTCCTCTGGGAGTCACTGTACAGTTTTGTCCCCAAGCTTTTACTTCCTGGTTGACGTTTTTAGATGTTGCTTCAACTTTCCAAAATAAAGGTCTTTCTAATAATGTCTGTGTGAAGTGCACCAAACCCTGGAGGTGGGTACAGTCAGTCGCTAAAGTTGTACTTGTGTAAAAGTATCACCACAACATATTTTTACTCAAGTAAAAGTAAAAAGTATCCGTCCAAGAAATTACTCTACTAAGAATAAAACGTATTCAAGAACTGAGTAGCTGATTAAAACATCAAATAGTTAAAAATTGCATCAACAAATGGAACAAAATATAAAGTTAAATTCAGAATTTCGGTTTTCTAAATAGCAAAATTTCAGAACTAAATTTTTTCTCAGATTTTATACTTTTGTCTCAAAATTGTAAATTTTTTCTCAGAATTCAGATTTTTTCCCCTCAAAGGATTAAAGTCAAAATTCTGAGATTAAATTCAAGATTCTTTCTGTTTCTGTGGTTTTATGGTGGTTAGTGGTTCTAATCCTCTTCTGTAGATTTTTCTGAAACGGTTTGCTAAACCAGCAGCTGGGAGCCGCGGAGCCTCCAGTTCTCCCAGCTGATGGGACTCTGGTCCGACTGGTCTGACTGGTCCGATGAGGCGCGTTTCCAGAGGAAGGCTGGTGCCTCCTTTAGGCTCCGCCCCCTTCGGAAAGCGCCTTGACTCCTCTCTCTGGCTCTGCAGGTGTCTGGTGTTGTGATGATTGGTGTTGGATTCTCATCAATTGAAGGAAACGTACCTGTTGCCCAGGTAACCACGCTGACACTTAAACACAACCTCACATTTTATGGCTTTTTTGTCTGCAATATTTGTCAATTTTATTGCGGTTATATAAATCTCAACTCAGTTGATCAAATGAAAGAATGAAGTTTAGCTTTTGACTTTCACCTGGGTTTTTGTTTATTTTAATGTTTTTCTGGGCAAAATAAAAAAAAAGACTTTCTAATCTGAAAAATGAAGATATCCAGTGTTTTGTTTTTACTTGTTTCGTCCTGCTTGTTTTTTTCCTTTCACTCAACTTTCCATTACTATGCTTTAATACATCCAATTTCTGTGACACATTTCATTTGGAGTCTCTCTGGACATTTCTGTTTTCAAAATAATTTTTACATGTTTTACGTAACATCCTCATTTTCTAAGTTTTATATTTTTAATATTCTTAAGCCAAAATTATCAAAGTTAAATAAATCTCTCTCATGAAGCTAACATAACCTGCACAGTTAATTCTGCCAGTGACTGTTTTTCTTTTTTAATCTGTTCCAGTTGTTCGATCAGTTATCGATTAGCGATGGGTTATTGGCTCTGCAGGTGTTCGGCCCGATCACAGTGGTTCTGTCTGTTCTGGGCATCAGTGCTGCGGTTTCAAACTACAAACCTTTGCTGCTGCTGGTAACTTAAAATACATAGTTTTAGTTGTTCTTTGTCAACATCCAGATTGTTTGGGTTATTTTTAAATATTGGTCTCAAATGATTCTTCCAGCTATTTTAATGATATTTTCTTCACATTTCTTTCATCAAAATAATTATTTTAATGAAATAATCTGATCTTCTGCAGTTTTCTGCTCTGATTTTTGTGGAGTTTGTGGCTCTGATGGTCGTCGCCTCGCCGTTGGTTCACGTTGAAGCCGAGGTACTGCTGCCCCCTGCAGGGCTGCAGGGCTCATTGCAGTCATTTCATTTAAAACTGCATTTTAACTAAATAATCTGTTTAATATTCAACATGTGTTTAGCGGATTATTGTAGTTCTCATTACAATAATCTGATAATTTAATTGTTCAGATTAATCTGGCGTTGAGGTTCCTCTCTTTGACCCGGTGTTTGTTGGTTCTGGTTCTGGTTCTGCAGGTGAACTCTGCAGTGGAGGACATTTTCCTGAACATGACTCCTCTTCACAGAGCTGAGAGCTTCATCCAGACGGAGCTGCAGAAACTCCAGACCTCAGTGAGCCTCAACCGTTAACTTTTCTTTTTAATTTCTTTTTCTTTAATATCATTATTTTCTTTTATTTAATAATTTTTTTACTTTTTCAGTTATTTTTTTCATTATAATTTTTTTAAAGTATTTTATTTCTTTAGCCAGTTACTCTTTTGTTTTAATTTTTTAATGTTTTTTTTTATTTTATTTTTTAACTTTTTAATTTTTACATTTTTTTTTTGTATTTTTGTTTAATTTATTTTTTATTTTCAAGACTATTTTAGAAATTTAATTTCTCGTTAGCCTTCCTGTTGCAACGTTTCTTCTCTGATTCTGATTACCAACAAAGTAATTTTCTCTGCGGTGAATATTTATTTCCCAGGATTCCTGCTGCGGGTTAAGAAGTTTTGAGGATTGGGGAAACCACCTTCCTGACTCCTGCTCATGCACGCCCCCTGCTGGCCTGGGGTTAGTTCAGCTGCAACAATAAATTATGTGACAAATTGAAGTTTTTGGAGGAATATTTAAACTAATTTATTCCTTAGGGAATATAAATTAAATACAGCTTGGGCATTTTGTTTTATTTATTTATTTTTTTCTCTTATCCGTATAGTTTTAATACTGATTATGATGCATGAAAATAGAAATTTAAACTGAAGTTGAAAAATGCAGTTTTATTTGAAACTTTATTTAGTTTAGCAGAAAAGCAAAGGGTTTAAACCTCCCAGCAACCTGACCAGGTAGTTATGATGTTTGCATAAAAGAATAAAGTTTTATGAAAGAATAAATCAATTAAAACGTTCAAGGACTCTGGAGAGTTTTGGTAAAACAGAAAATGAGACATAAACGCAGCAAAAGTTAGAAATGTATTTTCTACTTTGCTTTTCTTTTTCAATAGTTTCACAGAGACAGAAATAATCAACAGTTTTAATTGGCAGGTTAAGTTCAGAGCACAAGTTCATCATGTGAGTAAATGCTGCCCCCTGCAGGCCACAGGCTGAATAAAGCATTTACTGCAGAACCAGGAAGGTTCAAGGCAATTAGGACCAAACCATGGGAAAAACATATATATGTATAATAATACTTAGACAATAAAGTTGTATGAGAGTAAAGTGGAAATACTCAGAGGGTAAAATCTGAATATTTTCAGAAGAATAAATTCTAACATAATAAACTCATAACATTACGACGTCACGTCTCGAAAATACCTATTTTATTTTCTTAACTCACTCACCGTTTCCTCTGCGTTCCTCAGCTCTCAGACCAGTAACTCCAGCTCACTGGGATCCTGTGTGATGACTGGAAAAAATCCTCATCCTTCAGATAAACTCTGGGTTCACTCTGAGGTATCGCCGCGTCATTTACTCAGACTGTTGGTGTTCTGTCCCTCCTTCCCTCTGGATCCGTTTTGTTCTGATATTTCTGTCGCTCAGCCCTGTGGTCCCATCCTGAAGAGCTACCTGGGATTCCCCATCAAGCTCCGGATCGGAATAATCTCCGCCTTCGCCACCATCACGGTAAACCAGCAGCTTCTGATTTCTATCTATCATTATTTTCACTGCGCTATGGAGCCAAAACACTGAAAATATTACATTCAAAATGTCACACAGTGAAGATGGATTCTGTCTGATGGTTTTATACATTTAGATAAATATCTACTTTTGGAAATTAGTTTTTACAAAAAGAGGATGAAAAATTATTTTAAAAATTTAAAAAACAAATTGATTGCAATCACATGACAAGAAAAAAAACAGATGTAAAACCATATTTCTGGTTCTTTTACTGTCATTTTGTAAAAATTTAACGCAAATATTTCTGAAGAAAAGTGAGAAATTGTTAAAAATTGAATGAAAATGTTGCATATTTCTAAATGTCTAAATTATGATGTTTCATGGGTTGTTTCTTGAGGATCCCACCTGTGAGTCGGACATGTCCCAATGCAGCGTGTGTGTGTGTGTGTGTGTGTGCGTGTGCGTGTGCGTGTGTGCGTGTGTGTGTGTGTGTGTGTGTGTGTGCGTGTGCGTGCGTGTGCGTGTGTGTGTTGCAGATAACCGCCATCGTTCTGTGCCTGGTTCTGGGTCTGGAGGATCGCTGGAAGAAGCCTCCAGTTGAGACGACGGTTGACGACTTCAACAGAGTCAAATACCAACCCAAACCTTCCCTTTCCTGACCTCTGACCCCTGAGCTACCCAGAACGGACACTGGAACTAGAGAGAACAACACAGGAAGTTCTGTGAGGTTATGGACTCAGGACCAGAAACGGGTCATTTGGACTTTTTGTAGTTTCCTCTATCATGGCTTTTAATTCTAGTTTTTCACAGATTTATTTGTTTAAACACAACTGAGAGCACAGGTTTGAATTTCCAGCATATTTTCTCTGTAATGTGGATTCACTCTCCCACTGATGTTGGGTAAAGTCTCTCTGATAGTCCAGTGGATTCGATTTGATTTGGGACCAAAGTTGCAGCATTTGTTACGTTTTCAGCTGCTGTTTCTCTTTTAACAACCAACCAAAGCCTTTGAAAAACCTGTTCCCTTCCTCGCCTGAAGGGGCGCTGCAACAAAAACCACTGAAGGAAACGACATGAAATCCTCTGTGCGCAATTTCCTTCTTCACAAAATGAAAACAAAACTTGAGTAGCGTCATATTTTAGCGGTTGTAGGATTTTTCTTTAGTCTTTTACAAAAGACTGAGACATTTCTCCCACAAGCGCTAGGCTAGCATGTCTGTTTCGGTGTACTTACCCAGAATTCCCTGCACTGTAGTCCACTTCCTACTTTTGGAGCGGTCTCCGGTCCGCTTCACGTCCACATTTGCATTCAAAAAAGTTCACTTTTTTGTTCAATTTCGCTTTCACTTTTCTCCAAACAAACCAAACTTTATGGGACTTTTAATTTCTCTTCTCCTTCGAAGAACTGTACGACTTCATTAAAATCATTTGGTCTCCAGATATTCGGTTACCAAGATTCCTTAAAGTACGAACCTTCAGGAGTAGTTCATGCATTTCTGATAACTGCACTGCAAACCCACCAAATGTTACCAAGTTTTTGTCTAGTTTTTTTGTTCCCAAATTAAAATTAAAGCCCAGATTGATAAACGCATTTATGAAAACATGAAGTTCTAATTAGAACAATTTGCACATAAGATTAATTTTCTTTAATGACACAAATTTCTGTTGTTTTTTTGATGTTGTGAAATCTGGTCCTGCAGGGGCTGAAGAGGATCAGGATTCCTGCTTTTAATGATGATTATTTTAGAAACGGAAGCCAGTGTTGAAAAACTGCTTAACCTTAAAATGTTTCTATGTTTTAAAATTTAATATATAGAAAAAAGATGCTGTATTTTTTTCTTAAGTTTGCGTTGTAAATAAAATGTTTTCTTTAAAGTTAAATCAGTGATTTTTCTGCAGTTACATCTAAATGCCACAAGGTGGCAGCAGCGACTGATAAATGGGAATTTTTCAAATCTTTATTTCTTAATTTTAGTGATTAAATTAAAAAGAAATTAAACATATGCAAAATTATATCTACAGTAATAATTAACTCCTAACTTTCAGTCAGTTTTGATCGAATGAAGGGAGAAAAACGTCAAACTAAGTTGCATCAATCCGAACGAACGTTTTATGTTCAGACATCAAAAACATCAAAACATCTTGGTCAGTGATATTTAAATTACAGTTTAACTCTAAACAGGTTGGTGTTTATTTATCGCCCGTTTCACCCGATGCTTCTTGGAGCACCGGGCTTGCAGCTGAGTGGAGCCGCATGCAGCGTAATCTGGGGTTAACCAGATTACGCTGCATCAGATTGCTCTAATTCTGGATTCTCTTGAACGACAAAACTCAAGCAGAATATTGTGCTGACAAACTGAACTTTTCTTGTTTTACGACAGTCAGGATTACCAAGATGTTTTCTAAAGTCCAGAATAATGAGAGACTATTCACTTAAATTATTCATCTGGGAATCCCAGATGATGATGTCATATTTTAGAAGCATTGGACAGGAAGTGACACGTTAAGAAAGGAAGCTTAAGACTCCAGTTGAACCTTAAAATCTACGTTGGATCATTTGAATAACGGATTGTTAAACTGGACCAAGAACCCGTTCACATGGACAGGGAAGAGCGTATGAAAGAGACCAACTAGTTGCAAGTTATTAATGTCATAACAACCTAAACCAGGGGTGGGCAACCAGGCTGCTGCAACTTTTAGATGTATCTCTACTGCAACACACCTGAGTCAAATAATGAGGTCATTAGCAGGAGTCTGGAGAGCCAGACTGCACTGAGGAGCTGATTCAGCTGTTGGATTCAAATGTGTTGAATCAACACACTTGATTCAACAAGTGTGTCGTTGAATCAAGTGTGTTGACGTCTCTGAGGGAGACGTCTAACAGTTGCAGGCCCTCGAGGACCAGGATGGCTCACCCCTGACCTAAACACACCAAATTCCACAACATAGCTCAGAAGAGGAAATTTGGTCAGTTACGCTCGCTTGACTATGACAACTGTAACATTTAGATGTGTTTGTTTTTTAGTTAAAACATTTTTCTACTCTTAAGTTTTCTCCGGCTTTCATGGCCTTTTTTTGATGTCAGACAGGAAGTGGGAAATCAGAGAGGGCAAAGGTCAACAGGCTGGGACTCAAACCTTCAACTAAGGCCTCTGTACATGAGTTGCAGACGGTTGTATTTCTTAAATCTGACTTCTATAATTGCTCATTAGTGTAAAACCTTTCTCCATGAATCTGATTGTGTCCATTTCTTTATGTCTGTTTCTCTTCTCTCTACTTTTCTCTTCTTGGTGAAATTTCCCCTTCAGCTGCCACTAAATGGGGTCACTGGGTTTGTTACAAGCATGACTTTCAGAAATAACCTGAGTTCATCAGCAGCAGAAATGTTTTTGAGCCAGTCGATGTCTGTCTTCAGAGCACATTTCGTTTTTTTGGTTGCTGGTGTGAAAACCACATCCAGACACACGTGAACATTTATCGTCCTCTTTAAACAGCCAAGCTCTGTTGTAGTCTAGTCAAAGTAAGACAGAAAGTATGGAAAAAAATAACCGCTGTCTGAAGAATGGTTTTATATTTTTCTACTATGTGTTTGGGGTAAGTGAAAATCCTTTAATTTAATTTAATTGATTATTTTTGCTAACATTCTTTATATAAAGTTCATTAACAGGAAACACTTTGAGAGCAGCAGGTAAAAATAATCAGAATTTTGCCTTTCATGACAAAAATGCTAGAAAGAAGAGGCAGAAATAAAAATATCAAAATATTCATTTACAATTATTTTGATATCTACGTACTGATATTTGATATTTATGTTTTCTGACCTTTCTGTCTTTGTTTAGTGTCAGGATTTATTTAAACTGACTTCATGTACATCTGTGGTAAATATGTAAAATCTTTCAATATCAGCAGTTTTGTCCATGTTTTGTAGGTTTTTGAATCACTTAGTTTTCATATAAATGTTTTTATGTCCAGCATCGTTCAGTCTGTCGCCCTCTAGTGTTTAATGCAGAAATTACAAATGTGACAACAAGCAGAAGAAATTACCATTTTTAAATTAGTTAATTTAAAATCTGCCTTTTGTGGATCAAATATGTGACTCACCAAATGAAAATATGACATTATGAAATATTGAATTATGTCTGACACATGATGTTTTCTTTAATATTCACAATTTTATTTTTGGAAATGTAATTTAAAAAAAAAAAATATATAATTTATTTTATTTTTCTTGTTTTTGTTGACTGAATCTATGCATAACTTCTTCTTTAGGTTTTTGGGATTCTCTTCATTTGCCTGTTATGCAACACTGGAACTGGGAAAGTGGTAAAAAAAACAAAAAACAAAACAAGCTTTACTTGAGTGTTTGTGAAATGGGTTAACATCCTGGGCCTGAAAAGGTTTGAGAAACGCTGCTTTAGTCCAGTGACTTAAAGTTTCTCTGATGATCTAGAAAATCCAATAGTTTTTGTTGCAGTTTAAACTTTTACTTTAAATTGAGATTAACTGATGGTAAGATACTGACTTCTAATCTGGCGCCACATAACCTGGTTTCAGAATGAGATGGTTTTATTTTCTGTTGGACGTTTTGTGTTTTTGCTCTCACTGATCAGATGGACAAACTGAACGCCCCCATCATGACGACGCTCTGGGTGTTTGCCGTCAGCCTTGTAATCTTCATTTTTGGCAGATGCACAACGTGGACCAAGAGTAAAAGCTGCCTCATAGCTGTATGTACACCAGTTCAGGTACTTCATCTAAATAAAAAACGAATTAAAATTTAAGTTGATAAGTTATCTACATTGTTTTCTGTGCAGTTTGCGGTCATCACTGGCATCGGAATGGTCGTCATGATCATCTTTGGGATTAATGTTGCTGTTTTTAAAAGCCAGGTAATTTACTGCACACTTTGTTTGGTGCAGAAAAGATAAAGTTTTATAGTCGATCAGTCTGGGAGCAGGCATTGAGCTGCAACCAGAAGTTTACATACAATTAATAAAAAGTTATTAAAATATTACATTAAAAGGAGTTTTAAATGTAAAAGTCTAAACGACAAGGCATGAAATGAATCCACAATCCCCCATGATTCCAGATAATGAATCTGCAAAGTCTAAACATAAGTTTTATTTTCTGTTCTGGATTTCTTGATTCTTGTTTGTGTGAATTTTCTTTTCACACAAAGAAAGTTGTCTAAAATAATTGTATCCTTCTTTTCTGTTTAGTACATGGAAAGAGCTCAAAGTCCTGATTTTGCCCAGGAGAAGGAGCTTGAAAACCTACAAAAACATGTAAGACCAAATAGCTCCCCCTGGTGGTGTTTAAAGGAGGCACCGATGAAACCTTTATTAATAAGATAATATTAAAAAAATGATTACATGAAAGTGAAAGCATCTGTTAGGGTTTTGTTTTAGTGTATAAAATGCTAATTTTAAAGTCTGGTGTTTCAGCGTCAGTGTTGTGGCTGGACTGGAGTCGAGCACTGGGGTTCAGAAATCCCCGACTCTTGTGCCTGCAAACCTTCATCTGAACAATGTGAACCCAGACCACAGGTGAGCTTAGAAAGGTTTAACAATTATCATATAAAAATCTTTCAAAATGTGTTTTCCTAACAGGGATCCACCGGGCCGTTGTCCGTCTACTCCAAGGTATCCAGTCAAGCACCCGACTAATTAAACACGTTGAGCTTCATCTTTCTGTCACATCTACATCCTGCAATCCGTAACTTTTTCCCACTTTCTCTTCTGCAGTCGTGTGGGAAAATCAAAGCAGCTGATGTTGAACATTTGGCAAACATTTTTCTTGGCATCTTTTTTGGATTTGCTGTAGCTGCTGTAAGTTTTGCTCATATTCTCTTTTTTAAACTGTTAAGTGATGTGGCGGGAGAACAAGTCAAAAGTAAAATATGACCAGATAAAAAAATATCACAGCTACTGGAAAAAACTTTCATAAAAATGGAGGCAGAGCAGGAGTTGATCTGACAGATTGGACTGTGAAAATAAACTCAGACCATCAGGATCTGAGAACGTCTTCATCTGTTTGATTCCCCGAGATTATAAAATAAAAGACTTTCAGATGAAACTTCTCTAGATGTCTCCATATTGTATGAAAATACCCAAGCACAAATACTGACTTCCTGAAACAGTCTGTATTACAGCAAATTGAAGAAGCTTCTGACTGAAGACACTCTGTTTTCCTATAAAGGAGATGTTCAGGGTTTTCAATAATTTTCTTGATTTTATATAAAGTCCTTCTTTGGACCATCGACTCCAGAGATTCCACAGTTGCTCCCAGAACAGAACCAGCCTTCTTTAACAGGTTGCTGAGCCTCTTGTAGTCCCTGCTTCTGGTGCTGCTGTCCCGACAGATGATGGCAGAAGAGATGATGTTCAACAACGGACTTAGAGAAGATGTAGCTCCATGTGGCTGGCAGAGAGCGATCCGATCCGTAGCCTCAGCCTGTGGCCACTTTCTCAGTCTTTTCTTTATAGGTTGAGTCTGAACAAGGGCTTCAAGTTATAAGCAGAGAAAAACACAGTTTATAACATACAGTCATCTATAAACCAATGTTAAAAACTTGGGCTTCTAACAGGTATGAAGCCTGAGTGTTTCTTTAAGTTGTGGCATTTTAGCAGAACGGCAGAAACGTGAAACTCAAGAGCAGAAAACATCTTTGTTTAGCACTTCATATTGTGAGAATAGAAACCTCATTTTCTGATCTCTTGTTTGTCTACTTGCTCTTTCAGATGATGTGTTTGATCATCGCCATCAAAATGATTAAGCAGATCAGTCGTCATGACAACATCAGAAAGCCAGATATTGAAATGAGGAATTATGAAAGTTAATATTTTGGAGGGTTTTGTGCCAGAATGCAAGAATATTATTCTCACTTTTCCTTTGTTTTAGTAAAAACTTTAACATAAAAATGCTTTGCAAACCCTAAATGTCAATGTATTTTATTCTGATTTAATTTAATAATTTCATGTTTTCCAGTGTTGGAAAAACGGCTTGGCTTTAAAATGTTCCTGTTGTGTTTGCGGAAAATTAAAAACACGTTTTTAAATTCAACATAAAGAAAGAAAAACTGTTTTCTTAATAATTTATGAATAAAACGAGTTTATTTTAAATCTTAAATCTGTTTTCTGTAGTAACACCTGGTTGCCACAAGGTGGCAGCAGTAAATTCTTAATTTTCTCAATTTTAATCACAAAATTTGAATGAAACAAAACAAAATGCTCAATTTACAGTAATTTCTAACCTTCAGTCATTTATAGATTACTGAAGGGAAACTATTTTCTCCAAATATAATAAAATCAAAATAATTTTCTGAAACAATATTTAAACATGGACCAGAGCTTTGAGCAACTAGTTGTCTTTTTTTTTTTTTTTTTAACAATTTAACAAAAAGGTCATTGATTACTTTAAACAAACACAATGAATTTAACACATTATAGAAATGTAGTGAAGTAGAAAGTACAGATAGTTCATGTAAAAGTAAAGCAGCCAGTTCTTCAGCATATCAGCTTTAATTAACTAATTTCTGAGTCGTGTTAACTTTAATAAGGCTTAAAATAAACTTTTTAATTCAATTTTGTTTCTTTTTAAATAATTAATTGTTTTCCCCTGGAAATCTGATTCTTGCTTTTTTATTGCAGAGCGTCACATTGATGGTTTATTGACATTTTTAAATAGGAGGCAGTGAAAAATATAGGTTTGCAGTGTAAATGTCAGAAACTAACTTTTAAAAAATACTTTAATATTTTCTTACAAGAAGTTTGCTTTCCCTTTGCAAAAGAATATTTAAATCAGGCGATTTTTCTGTAGTAACATCAAATTGCCACCAGATGGCAGCATTGGCGGATAATTGGGTACTTTTCAAACTTAAACGTTATTTTCTCATTTTAATCACAAAATTCAAATGAAATAAAACAAAAGTGACTCTCAGTTTATTTATTTTTTCTGCTAAAAATGATTTTTCTTTGGCAGAAAAATTATCATTGATTTTGGAAAGTTATGAAATCAAAGTTTGAATTAGAGTCTGAGAGACATTGACTCAGTTTTTCATTCTCTTTGAGACCTATTGCCCAAAACAACGAGAATAAAATAATATTCCGACTTTATTCTCATAATGCTACAATTTATGTCATATTTTATTTTATTCACTTTATTCTCGTATTATTATGACTTTATTCTCAGAAGATTTTGTGTTTGTATTGTTTTGATTTTATTCTCATAATATTCCAACTTTGTTCTCAAAATATTATAACTTTATTCTCATATTATTAGAGAACCTTATACGTTCTATTATTCGTTATATCTAACGGGGCCTCCTTGCCCCGTTAGATAACGCGTAAAAACGCCACCGTGAAGATGTACAACTTGCTCTGTTTTACCCTGTGTCTGGAACGAGATAGTCTAGTGCAAGATACCTTGTGTTTTAGTTAGTGATTGTCATTAGCGCTGTGACTATGTGATGAAGTGTCTCCCCCTCCCTTTTAGAGTTGCAGCTCTCTGTGATAGGGATCCTCTCCTAAAAAGAGAGGAGCAGGCACATGTGTTTTCAGAGCAATAGGAGATTTGTAACTGAAAACACATCTCTGTCTGTTCTCCTCACGAGCTGACAAAGAATCTAACTCTCTTGTTTTTCCTGTGTTTGTTTAATCTGTGTCTAATAGATGTCAAACTTTAACCTTTAACCTTTCACCTTTGAGGAGGAACTGTCTGTGTTTCTCTGAGTCTTTGACTTTTGGCCAAACCTGTCTGGACTTCCAGGCAGGTTTAAACATTATCATTGCAGCAGCAACTATAGAATAACAAAACAAATCTTAAATATTTTATGCATTTGAAATGAATATAGAAAATAAATATAGTTGTGAGCGATTCTTCCATCCTTATCATGGAAACACAATTATGAAACATCTCTATAAAAACCCGTTCATGATAATTCTTCTGCTTTGATGCAAAGGAAAATGTTCTGTTGCACATAGAATATTAAATAATTCATACTTTATTAACCTATTAGTTACATTTTTTGTTTTAATGTAAAGTTAGGGTATGATGAAAAATAATCACAATTCATGGCTCTAATATTTGGTATTTTTTTAACGCTTTTTTGCTCATTTTACTGCAAAACCTGGTTGTAAGGTAATTGGTTCATTTACGTTCTTAATTTTTACTCCTACAGTTTCTGAACATTTGATTAATGCTTAATATTAAAGTATATATTTTTATGCAGTTAAACCATAGATTCACTTTAGCTTTCTTCCTCCCACACGTAAACAAAAGGGAAACGTTTTTGCACGCCACCATGAGAACATTTCCAGGCATGCATGAATGTTTACATTGTTCTGTTTAATCCCATCAAATCACAACATTCCAGCCCGTTTCTGTCTGTTGCACATAAAAACTCTCCAAATGCAGCAAATCTGTGATCAGTAAGAACAACAATCATTAAAGCAGATTTTGTTAATGCATCCGTCATTAACTCTCCATTGGTTGACTTGATCTTCGCTCAGATTTTAGGGTGTGGCTGTCAAAGCAGAACAAACTGTGAAGAAGTAAAATATCAGAAACTTTGAATTACCCACAACCAGAGGAAGGAAGATTAACCGAAAAATCTACTTAAGAAGAATCCATCCAAGAAAATATTCAAATAAGAATAAATAAGTATTTAGTTAAATGGCTACTAAAGTAACAAGTACATAAATTTTGAGTAAATTTTTAAAATGAACAGGTTTTGAGCGAATCAACCAGGATTTCAAAAGCTTGATTATATCAGATATTGATGCGACGCATGGCTGCAGTAAACAGGAAGTAGAAGCTGTAAGCTAGCATGAACCACACAGCTTACAGCAATAGACAGGCATCCACTCAGTTTCATGCCTCTGGTAAGGCACAGTGCCTCCAGTGGATGGGAGGATTTACTACCTCAGAACGTATTCTGGAAATGTGTTTCCATCTCCCCTTTACTGCATTATTTCTTTTTAAGAAAAGCTAAAAAAACATTTCTAGAAGTTAAAATTCAGGAAGTTATTTCAAATTGTGCCATTTCCGTCAGTAAAAACAAAGATCTACCTTATCTGTTTTTAAATTACTTACTATTACTTAATGCACTAGGCTAGTGAAATGCACTAGCCTATTATCTCTGAAAAGCGTTAGTGGAGCCTCCTGCACAACCAAGTGGTTTCTGGATAGTAAGTCAACAAAAACAACACTTGTCTTTTCCAGCAGCCATTGTGCAGCGCATACAGCAGTTAAACCAGCCGACCAAATGTCCTGGTGCTCAGCTTGGGTTGCTAGGCAACGGGCGGAACACTGCTGAGGTTGCTAGGTAACGGATCAGTGTGACTCAACAATCAGGAAGTTTTTGAAACCGCTCATTTTCCAGACACCAAAAAACATCTTGGGTTGTTTTCAGAAGCAGCAGAGACACAAATGGAAAATGTGCAAAAGGTGAATTTTGAAAACTAGATTCCCTTTAAGCAGCTTTAAAAATCCTGCAAATTCAGTTTCACTGTTGGCCGTTCATCTGCTTGTAATGTGGTGTTGCTTCACTGTTTTTTATAATAGTCATGGTTTCCCAGAATGCCCTGTAGGTGTCGCTAATGTATCTCCACTGTAAAAATGGAGGCAACATTTCCAGTGGGTTTTTGATCGCTTCATTAGGATCGTCTGAGGCATGTGTGAGGATTTTTGTGCAAACTCTCATTCTCTCCCTTTACGCTCTTTTCCACATCGCTGTTTTGTTTTACATCAAAGCTCTGAAGTTCTTTTGTTACCAATCAAGGATTTTTCCTTTCCTACCTCTTGTTAGTTCCTGTAACTTTTCTTCGTCCTATATTCTTTAAAAGGTCTGATTTCATTGTTTGGACTAGGCTCTATTATGTAACAGCGTTGGAGGGTTGGTGCATTACATACCCATACACTCTGGAGAGAATCCAAGAGAAAGAACCTGGTTTCTGGTTTCATGTCTTGCAGCAGCTGGATTCAGTTTTAATCAGCTGCAGTTATGCAGAGGTTTTATCTCCTCACACTCTGCTCTCCTAAATTGCTCAGTAATCTACCAACAACAGAAACAACTTGCAACAAGAAGAAGTAAAAAAATCAAACAAACCTGGAAGCCATTTTGTTTGGAGAAACTGTAAACTGGCTTCAGCAGCTCTCCCCATTCTGTTTAAAACCTCAACTTTACAAACAGTTTCACAAATTTGCTTACAGTAATGAAGGATCTGCTATGCAAAATTCACTTTTTGGACACTTTTATACTTTGTGTTTCTCAAGCACTAAAACGAACATTTCAGTTAATGTAACTTATTTAAGTTAATGTTTCAAAAACCTCATGCTTAAATCACATTCTATGGGCTCTTGACCGTTACCTAGCAACCCCAGTGGAACTCTGCCCATCACCTAGCAACCCCAGTGGAACTCTGCCGTCACCTAGCAACCGCAGTGGAACTCTGCCGTCACCTAGCAACCCAAGCAGAGCCGGAACATTTGGTCAACTAGTTTTACCTCTTGCAAGCTTTTACATTTCCATTTGGGTTTCTACTAAGTTAAAAAGCAGCTCAAGCGTTTAAAGGCCCGACGTCTTTTGGACATAAGTTAACATTTGCTGGTTTCTGGACAGCGAGACGCTTCAAAAACCTGCAGATTGTTAAATCTCACTGCGCCACGAGCAACCCGAACTGACATCGTCCAGTTGCTTTTACAATGTTTCACCTCATTCTGAGTTTCAGAAGTTGAAAGTTCTTACATTTTCAAACTCAGGAATTTCATTGGATTTTTTGTAGAAAATTTCTGAGATTAATTTCCTGATTGTGAAAAGAGAATAATTTAATTTCCAAACGTCAAAAGTTTTAAACTTTTTCTCAAAAATGTCTTAATCTCAAATTCAGTTTCTTCTCTCTTGGTGGCAGGTTGTCCTGTTTTGTCTTAATAGCCCCGACACGCCTCTGCATCGCCACAAGTTCAGACTCGAAGTTTGTCTGTTAATCTGCTTCCTAACATCAGAGGTTGAGGTCGACTTCTCTTTTGTGATAAAGTGAATCTCAAGCCAAAACGAAACCTAAGCCACCGCAGGCAGTTGTGTTTCTGTTTGCTGTGAAAAGGTTGTCAGTTAGTTGGTGGGTGCTGGGATGCTGTCTTAAATATCAGGGATCAGGTTACAGAAGGAGAGGAAATCCAGGAAAATTCTCTTTGAATGTCTCACATTGGCTGCAGCTCTGAGCTGGAGGCTGGAAACCAAACATCAGTGGAGTTCTGTCTAAATGAAGCCAAAATGTGCAGGCAGGCCTTTCTGGTGCTTCACTATTTAGATTTAGATCACTTTGTTTAGCCTAACAAAGACCTCATCTGGAGTCAGTTTGGTTTGTACTTGTTCTATTGAAACACTGAAGAAAAGAGCAGCTTTCTCTCACATCTGCATCAGGCAGCAGAACAGAATCCCTCCTGCTGCTGGACAAACATAATCACAGAAATAAAATCTAATTGAAATGTTTTAGCTCTTTGATATTTTAATCTTTTCTTACCTCAAAACATTTTGAAATCTTGGTCCATCAATTTCACTGTAAAATCATGTTTTAGTTTAGTGCAAATATCTGAGCAGACGTGAAATGAGACAAAACTACCTTACAAGTAACTTTTCAGCAAGACACAGGAGTTTGTTTATTATTCCTTAACATAGATTAAAAATGTACCAGTTCCTTGGGGTCCCACCTTATCGTGGTGGAGGGGTTGGAGGACCCAATGATCCAGGAGCTCTGCTGTCTTCATGCCCCTGGTAGGGTCACCAGGACAGACAGGTCCAAGGTAAAGGTGTCGTGGAAAAACACTATTTCCAAGAATCACTCAATCAGGTTTATTCATGCATTGTGCACAATACAGAAAGCTCATAGGACAATCAATAATCAAGCCAGTCTGGATGCAAGGCTCCCAAAGCTCTGCCAGCCAGACGCAGCATGTAAGTTTTTACACAATGATAAGAAATAAAAAACAATCTGGTCCTGACGCAGCTGTGGAAAACAACCTTCCAACCTCGTACAAGTAACCCAAATAGTTCTTTTGGTGAGAGTTCACAAACATTTCATATGACCTGACTAGCAGATGTGACCTTATTGTAATTTTTTCATAACAAGGAACCAGGCAAAGTGCAGCCCGATGACCCTAATGACCAATAAGACCTTTGGATTTCATGTTCCCTCGCCCGGACGCGGGTCACCAGGTCTGGAGCCGGGCCTGGAGGGGAGGCACGTGGCCGGGCTTTTCCCCTGGAGCCCAGCTGGGTTCAGCCCGAAGAGGAGACATGGTTCCCCCTCCCATGGGCCCACCACCTGTCAGAGGGTCTGAAGGGGTCGGGTGCAGTGTGGGATGGGTGGCGGCCGGGGAAGGGGGTCCTGGCGGTCCGATCCAGAAGCTCTGTGGATGTGGAATGTCGCCTCTCTGCTGTGAGTCCCACTGTCAGATTATTCAGTTTATAATATGTAAAAAGTGAAATAATCTGCCTTTTCTTAACAATATTAAGGATTTATTGACTTAAAACAAGTTTCTGTATCATGCTTAAAAGTTAATTGTTATTTTTTATTTCAGGTGAACTAAAATATTTGTGCTAAAAAACTGAAGCACAAATGCTGAGAAAAACTTAAAATTAGCATAAAATTATTTGTGTTTTGTTTTAAATTGTTTTAAAATTGTTTTACAGGATTATCATTTAAAAACAGCTTTTTGGATTTTAGATGTTTGGATTTCTAATTTGATTTATGTTTTGTTTACTTCTGATCATTTCTCTTGCTATCCCAGTTTATTCCTTGTAAGTTCAGTTTGTTTATTGTTTGTGTTTTAGTTTATTTAATGTTTCTTTCTGTTTACTCTTTTTATTCCCTCGCCTGCTCCAACCTGCTGCATCACCAGCTGCATCCCACCACCTGTCATTAACACAAACTGAGGATTTGGTTGTTTTCTCTCTGTTTATTTAAGCTCTCCAGATTTGTTTTTATTAAAGTGATTTAGACGGTGCTTCTGTAACCACTGGAGATTTTAAACCATATAGTCTGTTTTTCTGCTGAATGATGATACAAAGTGGGATTTGGGTTTCCTTGGAAAGTTGTAGTTCCCACTGCTGAGGTTTCCTGAGAACCGCCGTGTTGTCATGGTTAGAAAAAATCAGCAAATTAGATAAAAACCTGATTGTTGAGGCTGTTTGTTTAGAGT
Organism: Poeciliopsis paucimaculata; assembly: GCA_903067055.1. Classification (NCBI taxonomy): domain Eukaryota; kingdom Metazoa; phylum Chordata; class Actinopteri; order Cyprinodontiformes; family Poeciliidae; genus Poeciliopsis; species Poeciliopsis paucimaculata. Next base: position 73,084 of record CAEGAD010004440.1, read on the forward strand.
GATGTTTTGTAGAATTACTCAGTCAAAAATAAACAGCAATAAATTAGGTTATTTAGCGGGTCATAAGTTTTTTTCGTAGTCGTATTTTTACCGTGTTATTCATAAATATCACATAAACGTTTCAAGCAGAAATGATTTCCAAGCTCCAGGGTTTATTAGGACCATGTGGCGACATGAATTAACTCAGATTTATGTTCTTTCTTTACCGCCATGTTGCCGTGTGAAGATTATTTGACTTCCCAGCACACAAAGAAAACCCAAAGTTTGGACTATTTTGAAAAAAGTTGCAGTTTGTGTTGATCCAACTCAGCAGCAAACAAAACTTACATTTCTTTACCTTATTATCGAAAGAAATTCTCAGCAATTCCTCATTTCCTCACATCATAATTCTGTGTTAGCGACATGATGAGGAGCAGAGCAGCTGGAGGACAAACCGGGTTTCATGTCAGCTGAGCGCTGAAGAAAACCAGACATGGCAGCTTCTCTCCCACATCCTTATGTAAACCTGAAGGTTTCTGGTAAAATTAGATAACATTCAGACATGCACATATGGAGTTCATTTCCTGCCAAAACGTTGCAGACAAATAAAAAAATGTCTGGTGTGCTCTGAAGTTTCTGGAATTAAAATCTAAGTTCTGATTTTAAATTCGGAATGTTGAGAAAAAGAAACAAAATTCTTAACCAAAACTTTGAGTTTAAGGTCAAAATGATTTCTTTAGAGTCAAAATTGTTAGTTTATAACCAGAGTTATGAGAAAAAAGGCATAATTCTGAGATTCCTGAGGTTAAAGTTCGAATTCTGTAGAAAAAAGGAAGAAATTTTTAAAGTTTAAAGTGAGAATTTTGATGAACAGGGCAAAGTTTTTTCTGAGAAATGATGTTTTTAGGTCACATTTGTTAACTGGTTGATGAGACAGCCGGATGCTTCTCCTTCTGTTGAAAAGCAGCAGAATGAACTGACTGCTGTTTATGTTTCTCCTCATAAAGGCTCTCCAGCATGTTTCCTGTTTCCTGTAACAGACGCCACATTGTTTGTCTCTCACATTGAGCCTTGGTTTGCTCCTCAAACTGCTGGTCGAAATGAGGAAAACCTGAAAAAATCAACATGTTTCCATGATGGAGGGACGGAGAAGCTAAACAAAATCCAGAAAAACATTTTCTGGACTCAAAATTTTTAACGACAGAAGTTGGAGTTGCTCTGCAGCTCTCCTCCAATCAGATCCTGTCCAGGATTTACGTCTGTTGCTAGGCAACACAGTGCTTCAGCCCCTTTAAAGGTTTTCTACTAAGTTCAGGTTAGGAGGTCGACTAAGCTACTTCAGGAGCTTCTCAGCAGTCCTGACTGTGTTGCGTAATTCACTCATTTGCTTTTAAGTTACTCCGGGTCTGGTTAAGTTACTAAACTTCTGGTTCTAGACTTCTGGTTCTAGACTTCTGGTTCTAGACTTCTGGTTCTAGACTTCAGAACCAGAAGGTTGTGGTTAAATGTGGAGAGCAACATAATCCACAACAGTCTAAGAAAGCGTGTTCCTTGCTTCTTGCTTCTATACTTCTATTTTTTCCAAACATTCTGATTTTCTTTCCCTTTTTTCATTAAAGGTGATCGATTGTTCTTTATTGAACATGTTAGCATAAGTCAATACGCTAAACAAAACACTTTTATTACATTTTTTACACAAAATTGATTTTTACTGCCATAGTTTTAGTTTACATGTTTTATTTCGTAATATTTATATTTTTTGTTGTTATGACTCTTATTTTGGAAGATTAAGGTAGGAAGTGGAATCCAGCATGTTGCTAGGTAACCAGAGACGCTTGCGATATGACAGCATCGCTTTGGCAAGTAAATGTAGAAAGATGATTTAATTTAAGTTTAAGAATTTATTTAATGACCTCATTTCTACCTCAAAAGGAAGGGTCAGCCAGCGAGGTATGTTTATATGTTTTATGTCATTTTTTATGTCAATATTGTATTCTTGGCACCATCTCACTGAAGTTCACGTTGTATTTTAGTTCGATGGTGGTGTTGGGAAACTGTGAAGGTGTAACAGGAGGAACCTTAAAGAGTTTCATTAAAGCTGACTTCACACCAGCAGTGCAACGAACTCTTAATTGCCATTAAGAAGAAGAGGTGGAAGTGATATCGATCTTAGATAATGGGATTTTAGTCAGCTCAGTAGGTAACAGACAGAGTTCTGCTCGGGTTGCTAGGTGATGGACAGAGTTCCGTTGGGGTTGCTAGGTGATGGACAGAGTTCCGTTAGGGTTGCTAGGTGATGGACAGAGTTCCGTTAGGGTTGCTAGGTGATGGACAGAGTTCCGTTAGGATTGCTAGGTAACAGGCAGTTCTTGCTGATTTGTGACTTTACATTCTGGAGGTTTTTGAAATTACTCATTTTCCAGACACCATAAAACATGAACTTTTTGTCATAACTGGATTGCTGATTATTTCATTGTTTTTAGAAGCAGTAGAAACCCACATGGAGATTTTCCAGCTTTTTTTCCTGCACTGGTTTTTTCCTGCATATTTAATGTCTGTATTATTTTAACATTTTGCAAACAAACTTTTTAATTCAGCTTAGTTTCCAGCTGTTTAGATGCTAAAAACCATCAAAAATGAAACTGTGCGCCATCCTGTTTCATTTCCTGTTGTTTTGATGAGTCTTGATATGTTAGTATGTAAACCTTGAGGCCGCTCGTGCTGATTGGCTGCTGTATTTTCACCCAAACACTCAGACTCTCTGCAGGAGCTTTCGAACGTCACACCCAAACTGCATCCTGATCAACACTCTGCTTCTCCTCTTCAGAGTCCAAGTGACAAGAAAAGATGGGGAAAATTAATGGATGCCTCAAGTGCCTTTTCATCTTCTTTAATGTGCTGTTTCTAGTAAGTACAAGTTATTCTTAAAAACTTTTTCCTGTTTTAGAATCTCTAAAATGTTCATTTTTAGTAACAGTTAAGTGTTCATAAAACATGATGATTAACAAGAAGAATCAGGGTTTTTTTTTAATTACACAAAAAGACAAAAAAGTATTTTTTGCTTTTTTATTATTATTTTGGAGTTTTAAGCTTCTTTGAACATTTGTTGTATTACCAGTGATTTTATGTTAATTATTCTGCATTGAAAAAGTATTAAAGATTTTGGTTTTCTGGAATTTGGAAAATGTACAAATTCTTCTTAATTTACTTTTCAAACTTATATGTATCTGTAAAACTTGATATTTGTATAGATTTTAGTCACAATTTAATTATTAGAGTTAAAAGTTACATAGGATGAACAGAGAACATGATGTTCTGTGTAACTTGTCCAGTTTGTGTCCAATGAGCAGCAACTTCCAGTAACAGAAGCTGCGTGTGGGTGTGTGTGTGTGTGGGTGGGTGTGTGGGTGTGTGTGTGTATGTGTGTGTGTGTGTGTGTGTGTGTGTGCGTGTGTGTGTGTGTGTGTGCGTGGGTGTGCGTGTGTGGGTGTGTGTGTGTGCGTGTGTTGGGGGTCCTGTTACTCTCCGCCCGTCGGACCCTCCTGTAGTTTTCTGTTTTTAATCATATTTCAGTGTTGAAGACATTATGTTCTCTAGGTTTGCTTTCTGATGAAACAAACAAAAAAATAAAGAAAAATGAAAGTTTGGAGTTTAAGAAATTTTGGAGAAAAGTTTTTTGGCGCAAGAATGAAAGAGAAAGGTTTAAAAAGTGAATTTATAAAGTTTTTTTGTAACTGTTTTTCTTTCTTTGATTAATTAAATGACTTCAGTTATTTCTCCATCGCGCCTTTTTTTCTTGTTTGTTTTGCGTTTTCCCTTCCCGCATTTTTCTGAAGCTGCGTCACTTCAGACTGGAGGCCATTTTCTGCTCTCTGCCGCCCTCTCGTGTCCTGCAGCTAAAATTACAGCTAAACTATTAATCCCCTAAAACAATCCAAGATTCTTCATTTCTTGTCCTCATAATTTATTAATAAAATAAATAAAGAGATGGAAAATATGTTTTTATATTTTGTCATCAAATGAAACTTTTTTGGCTCCTTTCATATGAGTAACTTTTTGTGAATTTCAAATCAGGCAAAAATATTTGGATTTGTGTTTAATTCAGTTTTTCTTTCTATCCCAGGTCGTCGGATGTGTGCTGATATACGTGGCAGTGCAGGCCACTGCTACTTCAATCAAGGTAAACTATTAACATATTATACAATTTAAATTATTTAGAGTAAAAGTCTCAAATATATACTTCCTGTTTCGATAAGGTAAAAACAAAAAAGAACCAAGTAGTTGCACCTAATCCTGTGCATTAATGCAACCTGAAGCTAGACTCCAAACCATCAGGGGGCGCTCCAGAGCACAATGTGTTTCACACAACTACAGTTGACAAATTGTTTTGTCAGATCACAAAAATAAAGTAGCAATAATACAGAACAAAGTTGTAATATTACAAGAATAAACCAACATTTTGTGACTTTAGTCTCTTATTATTCTGGCTATGGGCCGAAAACATCTCCTGTAGCAGTCTGTGTTACAGTGGGTCTGTAACACAGACTGCTTCTTACTGAAGACAGTAAGAAGCAGTTGAGAAACCATCACTTATTTATGTATTTTTTAAAAATAATTACTGTTTACAGTTGTTTGAATTATGTGAATATTTCCTTTTCTTTTTTTTTTGGATTAATTTAAGAAAGACAAAACTGAAACTGTCTTCAGTTTTGTCAGTTTGATGTTGTCAGTTTTTTATTTTTTTTATTTTTTATAGCGTTTCATACCTTTTTTAATCCAGTATTTTATTTAGTTTCTAGTGGACTTTGGTCCTCTGTGGTTGTTTTTAAATCTCTTTATGACTCCAACTGGACTGGATACTTTGAAGAAAACGTAATGAATCATTTGAAGCTTCGCTGTGACCCGTTTTTTGCTTCCCAACCGATCAGATGTCGACATTCGGAGGCCCGAGTGTGGGCTGGATCTGGGTCATCACCCTCGGCGTCTTCGGCATCTCTGCTCTGGGAATCTTCGCTGCCTGCACAGAGAAGGAGCTTTTCCTCAAAATAGTACGTAGAAAAGTCTGAATCCTGAAGAAGCATGAGATCAGCAAAGCACCACTTGAACTTGTTTTGTGCAGTTTGCAGGTTTCATGGTGATTGGGATGATCATCATGCTGATCTTTGGGACGGTTGTGGCTGTTTTGAGAAACTCGGTAACCTGCTATAAACACCTGGAGCATCACAAACTTCAGTTTGGTTTTATGCTAACAGAGTTTTGTTTTTTATCTTTCAGCTGAAACAAAACTTCGACAGTAAATCCAAAGAATTTGCCGAGCCTATCATGAAAGACGAAGAGTCGAGGCAAATGCTGGAGGCCTTCCAGGCCACCGTAAGACTAAACTGAGTCCTTCCACACGTACTGAATGTTTCCAGTTGTGTCTCCAGTAAGACGTTTGTGTTTGCAGGTCAAGTGCTGCGGCGTGGTCAGCGCGGACGACTGGGGCAGAGAAATCCCATCGTCCTGTGAATGCACCGACACCAACGGACTCTTTAGAACCACAAGCTGTAAAGCCAAACCTGTGGTACGAATTCAGGGTCAAACAGAGTTACTTTTATTTTATTTTAATATTTGATCAGCTTTATTTTTATTTATTTTGCATTCTATATTATTATAGTTATCTTATAATAATTCATATATATATATTTTTACATTTTATGTATTGATTTTTCATTTTAATTCATTAATTTATTATTACAGTTTTTGAGAATGCTCAAATCTGCATTTTATGGTATTTTTTGTTTCTTCTGCGCGTCCTGGTTAAACGTTGTGTTGTTGTTTTGCTGCAGGGATCTTCAGGACCGGCTAAGATCTACGCCGAGGTATGAGTTCAGATTATCCACATTCTGCTCATGTTGGGCCCATTCGAGCCTCTCAACAGAACTTTTCTCCTAAAAATCTTAGAAGTTTTCTAGAAAAAAAGAAATTCTGAGTCTGAAATGCTGCCAATTTAATAGACAAAAATCTGATCTGATATTTTCTATAAAGAACTGGACATTTTTCTAGGAAAAAGTGAAAATTTTGAGTTTTTAAAGTCACAAATTTGCTAGAAAAAACTGAAAAAGGTTCTAGAAGAGAACTTGGACATTCTTTAGAAACAACAGCAATTTCTGAGTTTCAAAAGTTGTGAACTTCTGAAACCAAAGTTTTCTTTCTGGAAAAAATTCTGAGATTTATCTCATTTTTTTTTTTGTAGCCAATTTTTGACTTTTCAGTCTGAGAAAAGTTATTTTTCTTCTAGTAGAAGAAAATGTTCAACTTTCCAAATTTTTGATATTTTTTTCTAGAACATTTCTGGGATTAACCTAAAATGTCTGTTTTTTAACCAAATTTCCACATTTTCAAACTGAGGAATTTTCTTGTTTTTCCTAAAAAAAAGCTTTTTTTACTCCAATTTTTCTATCTTGCCCTGAAATCCTGTCGAATGTTTAAAACCTTGTTTTATTTCCCTCTCTCTCCTCTGCAGTCCTGCAGTAACAGCATCTTTTATTTCATGGACATCGCATTCAAGATCTGCCTGGGTTTCCTGTTTGGATTCGCTGTCACTGCAGTAAGTCCCACTGATATTTGAATTTATCAATCAATTCTTCCCAGCATGTGGTTGTGCAGCAGAAACTAGAAAATAACTTTTAATAACTCCTGGATTTGGCATTTCAAGGCTGCAGCTACAGTTTTCTGCCAACAGGTGGCAGAGTTTCACAATTTATTGAGATTTAAACAGGTTTTTAAAAAATACAATAGAGTTTTAGGACTTAGACAAGAAAGACAAATAAATAATAAAAATTAAGATAATAAAGTCAGCTAAACTATGCTAAGCTAATCAGGCTAAACGTGATCAGAAAAATAAGGCTGTTATTTTTACGGCCACCAGGAGGCGCTGTGGCCTATGAAGAACCAAAAAATTCAATATGTTAAATTTTTCTCTTTCTTTCTTGTTGTTCAATCAATTTCAAAACTAAAATTTAAGTTAAAATAATGGATTAAAATGTTATTTCTGATGTTTTGAAAAAAGGAAAAGAAAACGACCAAAGAAATAAACATAAGAGCAGTGGTAATAAAATAATGTTGATGTGATTAATATAAAATATTACTTTCTTACAACCAAAAGATGATTGTGTGGAAGAATTGTATTATCTGCTAACGAAGTCATAATATAATATCTGATAATAACATTTTCCACCAGATCACTTATCTAAAATCAGACGGTATAATTTATGTTAATTAGATGTGACATAAAACGGTGAATCAAAGTTGATGTTTCTACATATTTGAGGCCGATACTCATTGGGGGCAATAAAAACAAATTTATTGCTTATTTTTTGGTGCAAATCTAAACATGTGACCTAATTATTAAAGTATATTTTAATTTTTGAATTTGACTTGTTTCTCTGTGGTTCCAGCTGTTGGGCCTCCTGATCTCCATCCTGATGATCCATCAGGTCAGACGTCACGACAGCATGGGAGGACCGACCATCGCCATGAAGGGCTACTGATGCTAACCTGACTATTAGCATCTGAATGTAACCGGAGTCTCTGTTTTTATCACCCAGGGATTTAAATCCTCCTGGGACGAGACGTCTTCTTCTCTTTAAGAGTTTATATCACTGATTTTTGTATGAACATTTATTTTTTTTTACATCTTTATGTTTTGTTGCTGAATTGTATTAATCTGTGAAACAGAGAAAATCTGAATATTTCCATCAACAGCAGCTGGGAGATGAAAAACATTTCCAGACATTAAACTTAGAAAAACTACCATTGTGGGATTAAGTTTTTATGCATTTTGGGTCTGAAACTTGCAAACAACTTTTTATAAATTGGCAAAACAATCATGAAAGCAGATTATATGAAACTTTCAGTCATTTTAATGGAATAATTGGGTTGAATTTTCACAACAGAATGACTTAACAGTAACATTTTTACCTCTATTTTCTTACTATTTGTGGAAAATAATGTCTGTTTTATTTTTTTACATAATTTTCCACAAATTTCTACAAAATCTATCCACCCTTTATGCAACATTTTTATTTTGTCTTTATTTAAAAACCTAAAAATGTAAATAAAGTGGTGGTTGTTTAAAAATTACAACAAATTTCCAACAGTAAAAATGAATTATTATTTTTATTTTTGAAACATTTGTGGCCTCTTTGGATTATTACTGCAGAAGCACGTCTTTATTTTGCACATTTGAAAGTTAAATTCAGTTCATTCATATTTTCAAATTCAATATGAAACTGAAAACATCAGTTTTTCAAAATTATTGTGGCTTTTTATGTAACAGATTCACACACAGAAGAAATGTTTTAATTGCTGTTATTTTAAAGTTATTTTCAGATCATGTTCCTCTGAGTTTCATCAATAAATATGCGTATGATTGCATCTGTATGTGAAAAAGCAGAAATAAACCAGAGTTGTATTTATTACGTAGAGCCAAACAAAAGTAATTTCATTAATTTTGTGTTTTTAGCATTAATCTACAAACAAACAGGCAAGAATATTATAAAAATAAATGGAAAAAATGCATTTATTGATCAAAAATGATCCAAAAATGAAAGTTATTTTCCTTCATTATGATTTTATATTGATTGGCTTCTGGAAACTTTAGTTTTGTAGAAAGTCTAACATCTCTGTGCTTTAATGCTCCATAAATGATGTAGAGCGAGTCGATGCTAAACGCCTGAGGAACGTAAAAAATAAAATATGAAATAATCCACTTCTAGAGCAAAATATACAGAATAGAAAAACATTTTACTGAACTTTACTGCCTCTCTGATAATATTGTCGCTCATAACCTCATTACCAACTTAATATTTTTAATATAAACAACACACAAGTCATTAATTATATAACATAATGTGTTTTATTCAAACAGATGTAAGAAAAGAAATACAAGGAAGTAGAGCTCAATTATTTTTTGTCTTGAATTACAACACCATGTTCCTTCAAATAATAAAACTAAAGTGAAAGTGAAAGCTGCTGTAACTTTCTCTCAATTAGTTCCTTAGAAAATTAATCTGGTTGCATTTTCTCTCTGTTGATCGTCTCTGTTTGCAGCAGCAACATTTCAGACAAGCTTCATGTTCTCACTGCTGCACTTTCACTTTCTCTTCTTTTGTGCATTTTGGTTTTGGGTTTAGATGAAGCTGTGACATAGTGCAGCGTAAAGTCTTGAAGAAGCCGAGCAGATCTGTTGTTTTTGTAGTGATTTGTTGACTCCGCCCATTTTCTGTTGACTCCGCCCATTTTCTGTCGACCCCGCCCATTTTCTGTCTTCTCTGCTTTGCTCATTTTGTCCAACAAAATTTTTTAGTTCTTAAAAAATCCAGTAAAATCATAAATAGTCAGAATCTCATAGGAACTTGTTTCATCACTAACCAGAAAGGTCACATTAATACACAGATTTATCTTTAACTCAGAACTGAACCAGTTTAGAGGTTTGTTTGTTTAGGATACTGGTTTTGTTATGATCATAAGTAAGTGCAGAAATAATGTGACTGTATTTGGGTCAATCCTCCATCGTATACCATCAATTGTTCTATGAACTGACCTTTGAACTTCAGCTTTTATTCTTATAAAGTCGCTTTGCTCTCCTGTCCATAGCAAAAGGCCAACTATGTGTAAACACAATTAGTCAAAGACTTTTATTTTTGCGGGCCCACTTCCTGTGTTGCCCCAAACTCTGCCAGCTTATTTAAAGCCTCCAGTTTAAACATCCTCACCTGCTCCACTGTGATTGTGGCTTCCTGCTGTTGGAGTCTTCTTCACAAATTCACCCAACTCTTTGAATCCACTGATTTGATTGCCCAGTGAGTTTATTATTTGATAGCACTATTGCTTTTATATGTGAAACATTTGCTGGATTGCTCATTGGAGGGATGTTTTATTAGAATTATTGGTGCTGCTCCCCTGGACCGTCCCTGGGATCCAGTCACAGCTGATGGTGGCCCAGTAGCTCCACTCTCTTTGATAAGGTAACTCGTTGCTGAACTTTGTGTATGTTCAGACACGTTTACATTGATGCTGAGGCAGTGAAGTTAAAATCAAATTTATCAGAATGTAGCTACACTTAAGTTTGATATTGCGCAATATATTTATTTAATTTATTTTAACGTACATAAATTAAATGCCTAAATTTAAAAATTATTTTCTTTGTACTATGTTTGTACATAATTGTTTTTGATAAAAACACTTAATGGGTTTTCTGACCTTTGAGGTCGGGATCAGATCCTCATCTGGATCTGAAGATGGCGGCTAGAAACAAAAGGACTTTATTATGTTGGGAATTAATTTATTCTGAGTCAATTAATTTGTGTCTCATTGTACTGTTGTAATTGTCCGTTTTTATACAAATCACTTAATATCTATGCACCGAAACCAAAAGCACAGTTTCCTGTTTTTCATTCACACCTCAGACTCCTTAAAGGGCCGCTCTTCTTCTGACGCTGCTTTTGTAGCTGCAGTTAGCTGCCGAGCCCATAACTGTTACATATGCTTCTTCTTGTTGCTGTTTAGCTAAACAGCAGCTAAATCCTTTTAAAGATTAACATAAGTTGTCAAAATTCCAGAAAAAAACATCAAGAAGATGTTTTATTGCTTTAACGCACATGAAAAAGAGAATATATGGAATATTAAGAAGGTTAAAAGAATACAATTTTACCATTTGAATTTTCACAAAAAACAAAAAATAAACAAAACCTGAAAAATGTGTTTTTGTGTTTGTAATTGAAAAACAAAAACGGTATAGACACAGCACTGAGTGAACACAGGATGCATTTGCAGAGAAATATTAAAAGTTTTGTTTTGTTTCCGGCTTTCTGTTGATACTTCCTCACTGAGTTTCACTCATTGGCTGCAGATTTGCTTCATCCGCTGAAACGTTTCTCTCTCTGTTCAGGTTCTCTGCAGACGGTTTAACAATAAGCTCAGCACACCTCTGTTCTCTCTGCCTTTCAGCGGTCTAATCAAAGTAAGACAGAAAGTATGGGGAAAATCAACCTATGCCTGAAAGTTGTGTTCATCTTCTTCAATTCTTTGTTTACAGTAAGTAAAATAATTTTGAGAATTTTATAAGTAGTTGATGATATTTGCAGAAAATTCCGAGGTAATGTTCTTTCCAGAGGTTTATTTAACTTTGTGAAACTTTGTGAGGCCAGCAGGTCAAATATTTAAATTTTCATTTTAAAATGATTTTTAAAAATGCTTAAAAAAGCAGTAATTGGAAATAAAACTAGCAAACTGTTCACTTGTGGTTATTTTGTTCAGTTAATAATTGCATATGGATATTGGTAAGAAATGTATTTGTTTTTAATGTCAATACATTTTAGACTGTTTAATCCTGACTGCAGTTAAAGGTGATGGACTTAATTTTACATTTATTAATGTAAAATTTAGTGAATTTTACATTAATTAAATCTTTTTATGTCCAGTATCTTTTAGTTGAGGCCTTAGTTTTATTTTGCTCTTTTGTATTTGATGCAGAAATTACAAGTACGTGAGAAAACGGCCATTTAAAAAATATTTATTTAAGAATCTACCATAAAATGATACATTTATGTGAAATCAGGTTATTTGGATTAAAGTGGTTCAAATGCATCCTGTGTTCACTCGGTGCTGCGTCTAATAATGCAACCAGGAAAGACTATTATGATCTTTATCTATACATTTTTCAGTGTTTTTATGATATAAATAATAAGAATGTTCTTGCTGAATAAACCTTTCCTTGCCTTTTTTCTCCAGGGTTTTTCGGCCTGGCTGATTTACTCTTTAGGACGTGCCACTATCTATGTGCACCAGGTAAAATAATTCAGTTTGGAAAGGAAACTGTCTCCAGATGAAAAAGGGAACCATCTGTTCACAGAGACATGAATAGCTGCGGGTCCTAAATGTTCTGTAACTATCAGCTGGCTGTAACGTTTTTGCTCTTTTGGTTCAGATGGAAGGAACGCTCAACCTGAACATGATGGTGGGTTGGATTGTTGTCATTAGCATCTTTGGGATCTCCTTGCTTGGGAGCCACGCTGCACGCACTGAGAGTAAATGCTGCCTCACAGCTGTATGTACAACATAATTCACACAAATAAAGACAAAATTAAGATAAATGATTAGACATTAAGTTGATCGACAGTTTAACAATGTACGTTGTTTTCTGTGCAGTTTGCAGTTTTCATGGGGATTGGATTGGTCCTCATGCTAATCTTTGGAGTTGCTGCTATTGTTTTAAAAAAACAGGTAATTCTAAAAAGTTAACGTGATTCAGGAAAATGGACAAAGTTAAGAAAACAGGTCGGTCTGAGATGCTGCAGGCGCAGTGATGACTGTTGCTAACTCACTCAAACCGCACAGCGGTGCATCCAGTCACTAAACAATGAAATTAATTGATTCATTTCTGTCAAGTGTCAGAACACAAAACGTTGAATATTAAGAACATCCAGATATCTCTGTAATGACAACAGTTCTTTCTTTACATCCACACCAACAGCCTGCAACCCATAACTTAATAACTTAACAACCCACCTTCTGCTCCTCAGTATTGCAGAGAAGCTGACAAGCAATGCGAGTTTTTCTTAAACATCGGCATTGGGCTCGATTTTGGTTTTGCTTTTGTTGCTGTAAGTTTTGGTCTTTTTTTTTTACCATCATCTTTTTGTTCTCCTGCCTCTTCTAACCTGTTTGTCCACTTGTTCTTCCAGATGATGGGCTTGATCATTTCCACTAACATGATTAATCAAATCAGTCGTTACGACAACGCTGGACTGCCAGCGATTGCAATGAGGGCTTATTGACCAATCAAGAACCTCCGAGTCTTGATGGGTTTATGGCTTTATGTTGTTCAGGATTTTATGCTATTTGTTATGTTGCCACATAAAAATGTTTTATAAACCCCGACTGTGCTAAAAATGAAACTTTCCACATTTTCTCTTACTGGAACCATAAATGTATTTTATTGATTGTTTACAATCTGGTTTCAGCTGCAACGTTTCACTCAAGCTTCATGTTGCCACTGCTTCTCTTTCTCCTGCGTTTGGCTTTAGATAAAATGAAGTGAAACTTTAAAACTCACTGCAGACTGAGATTGCAGACATTTACCACATCCTGTCAAAACAATTAAAGTTAATCGATCAAAGCGCCACCTACTAAATGTCTTTTTCTTTAACCTACTTTACTAAATTTGTAACAAAATCTATAAATTAAATTAATATAGGCTTTATTATTAAGGTCTTGTCAAAGTTTTTGTTGATAGGAGAATCGTTGGTTTGTTTTTCTTTTTTATATTTTGTGTTCTTCCTCTGTGACATTTGCTTTGTCCTGTTGTATAAATTTGAGACTTTTTTCATTGGTATATCATTTTGAATCTTAGTTGAACTCCATGTTGATTCATTTCCTTCTCAAGTTTTCTGTTCATTTCTCAGCCTTAGATTAGAATCACCTGAGAAATAAAAGTAGGCCAAGGATGGAGCCTTGAGGAACCTCGCACATAAAAACCAGATGGTACCAAAGAATTTCATGTTTGTCAAATATATTGGTAAAACCAAGGAGGATGTTTTTCATCCAACATTGACTTGATCATATGAGAGGAACTATTCCTGTTTTAATGTCTTTGAAACATTTCTTGGTTCACTAACAGCTCAAAATACTTTTATATGGGGATCAGACTTTAATAATCTGTCCCAGCCAAACCACAAAATAAGTGGTACCGTATTTTCCAGACTATAAGTTGAAGTTTTTTTCATAGTTTGGCTGGGGGTTCGACTTATACGCCGGAGCGACTTATGTATGAAATTATTAACACATTAAATAACATGTTATTTTCAGACTGAACCGCCAGAGGGCGCTCTAGGCCGGTAGAAGCTAGCTCTGGAGTTAGCCGAGTTGTTTACAAGCGACACCGAAGATGAAGATTTCGTGATTTGGAGCGACACAGATGGTTTGGTAAACGTGTTAGCATGTTATTTATGCTATAGTTATCTGAATAACTCTTAATATGTTATGCTAACATACCAGGCACGTTCTCAGTT
>CAEGAD010004449.1:0-16014 GCA_903067055.1 Poeciliopsis paucimaculata
TATATATATATATAATTCTTGTTGCTTCTTGGCAACAAGAATTACAATAAGCAGAAAAGTCTCTCTTTTTTTGTAATATTTTTAAGGTGATTAAACTGTCAAAGCTTGCTGATTAATATTTTTAATGTTTAAATTTGGTACTTTGAATGTTATGTGGACTGACCACAAAGGAGCTCGAAAGTGTGACGCCATTCATCAACACTAGAGGTAGTTGTTTGACTACCTCTGGTTAATTGATATTTGGAGAGGTTCATCCATCCATCCATTTTCTAACATTCTCGTCCCCAGTGGGGTCGGGAGTTGCTGGTGTCTATCTCCAGCTAACGTGCCAGGCGAGAGGCGGGGTTCACCCTGGACAGGTCGCCAGTCTGTCACAGGGCAACACAGGTACAGAGGGGAGAGACAACCATGCACACACACACACACACACACACACGCACAATTCTCCCACACACACCTAGGGAGAATTTAGAGAGACCGATTAACCTGATAGTCATATTTTTGGACTGTGGGAGGAAGCCAGAGTACCCGGAGAGAACCCACACATGCACAGGGAGAACATGCAAACTGTGCAGAAAGAGCCCGGGTCAGGAATCCAACTGGAGAGTTTGAGTGCAAAGAAAATGTTTTTACCATGGGAGGGAAATAATTGTTTCAGGGTCACTTTGGTGAGAAAAAAAATAAATTTGGAAGCTGACTGAGGTAGAATCGCATTTTCCAGAGATAATTTAAGTGAAAGAGAGAACATACAGTTAGTGGGGAAACTGCTGTTTGGGTTTCCACACACACCCCTCCTACTTACTACTTATTTTATATTGTCACTGATTTGTATACATCTGAAACATTCATTTTTCTAGAGACCAGTAGAATTATTAATTTTAACTGAACTAGGTCAGGGTTTCACAACACTACTTTCGCTTTGTATTTCTTTGTTTAATAGTTTTTGATCATTGGATATAAAAGGTAAAAGGATATGTGTGGTAAACATTCTCCAGGGTGAATGTCAGAAGAAGATTGTAATCATTCCTCGGTTTAAAGATATACTCTTTAACTGTAACAGCATTCTCTTACATTTTGTTAATTAATTTTTTTTTACAGTCTCAGAATTCTTACAAAATCACTCATGCCACAACTACTGTCACTACAGTTGCTAACACTTTGACCATACAACCTTTTTATGCCAGAACAACAGCTGCTTTTCTAACATTGCATAAAGTTGGGGCATACAGACAGAGGGGTCATTTTCTGTGGATCATTCAGTCTTAGGTTCTCTCTTAAGCTTTATTCTCTTCAGTTCACTCCACAAGTTCCTGATGGACCTCGGTCTGACAGTCATCGCAAAAGGTTGCCTGTGTGTGTTTGGTCATCCGAGATTCTGCCGCAATGCTTAACAGAGGACATGGGCTGTCTTGCCACATATCCTCATATGTCTAATAGTTTCTATGGACAACTCCATGGTTACGCAGTTAGTAGGACTGTTGCCTTGCAGCAAGAAGCTCCACTAGCAATGGGAATCCCAGCCTAGGATCTTTCTGCATAGAGTTTGCAGGTTCACCGTGTGTACATGTGGGTTCTCTCAAGGTACTCCAGTTCCCTCCTACAGTCCAAAAAACATAATTGTTAAGTTGCACACTACAAATTCTCCTTGGGTATGGGTAGATGCATGGTTGTTTGTACTGTGTGTCGCTGTGTTGCCCTGGGGTGGGCTGGTAATCTGCATACACTGCCTCTCTCTTAATGTTTGCTGGAAATTGGCATCAGCCATCCCCACATCTCTCCTGCAATGATAACCGGGTATAGACAATAGCTAACTGGATAAATGGGTGGCTATTTCAGTGAACACAAGATGGCAGTCTTTGCTACATTTTTCTGTCATCTTTGGTTCTCATTCAGTCTTACTTGTCAGTACTTAATGGTACTAACCATTAAGTCTGGTTAGTACTTTCTTGAAGCCATCTTCCGTAACATGAAGATTGGAATACATGTTTACTTTGACATCTTCATTTCTCTTTCTCTTTTTGAAGAGAAGTTGAAACAAATCGCTAATTTTACTGTACAAGATTTTGGTGCTGGGCACTCCTGT
Organism: Poeciliopsis paucimaculata; assembly: GCA_903067055.1. NCBI lineage: Eukaryota > Metazoa > Chordata > Actinopteri > Cyprinodontiformes > Poeciliidae > Poeciliopsis > Poeciliopsis paucimaculata. The sequence goes on from CAEGAD010004449.1 coordinate 2,084, forward strand.
CGCATTCGGAAGTTTGTGGGTTGGATTCCAGCTTCCTTCGCATCTTGATGCGTCCTTAAGAGAAACACTTAACCCAAAGTTGCCTAATGAATGTGCATGTTAGTGAATGCAACTGGGTAATGCGACTATAAAGTACTTTGAGTTGTATGTATGATGAGAAAATTGCTGTAACTATTACATTGAGGATGCTGTATTCTGGCAAAACAAGCAATGTGACTTGGTCAAGTTACTTAGTGACAATAAAATGCAGTGTCAGCGACTTGTGTGGGAATTTTTGTGATGCTCGAGGAAGGTCAGAGAGGCTAAGTCTTTGTGGGTGAATCACAGGAACAGAAGAACAAAAATCCAGTAGAGTGGGAACAATGCGGACGTTTTTTCCATGGTATTTGTGATCACAAAGATCTGGTGCTCTCCTGTGGTGAGAACTCTGCGCTGGTTCTCCAGTCATTCACTTTGAGGCAATTCCATCGGCCCACACAGGTTACACCATCCACAGTTGTCGTGGCTCTCTAAAAGAGACTCAGTCTCCTTTCTCAGAGTTAAAAAAGAAAAAAAAAAAGAACAGATTGTTCTTCCCGGAGCGTTTGGTCTGGGAACAAAAAAAAGCCCTTTTCCTGGGCTTGTGACATTCCTGGATGAAAGCAACGCAGCAGAAGAGAGTCGAAAGCTCAAACTCGCGTTTGCCTTCAAAGCCTGAGCCAAAATTTTCTATGACAACAAGAGGAGTATCTCCAATCCTTATGTCCCCCCAATGTCAACACTTTCAGAGTCTTCAAAGGTTCAGTAGAGGCATTATTTTTGCAAAAGGGCGGTACGGGTCAAAGCACAACTTCTGTCCTGCAGTTGATGGGCAGATACAGGACAGTTCAGTGCTGCTGCTGTTGTTGGAGTCCCAACTGTGTGTCTCTTATGTTTCATCAGATCCTCTAAGAATTATTGAACAAGTTCAGTTGCCTAAAAAGCCTCCATCAGCAAGCCTTGTCTGCTCCAATTAGAGCCGGGGCCTTTGTCGGTGAGCAAGGTGTCCGTCACTTTTGTCCAAGTGCACAGGACCCAGACAGCGACCAGACAGGGCCAAACTGCAGATTTAGACAGCAGATTACACCAGTCAATGACTTCTCGAGCCAAAACGCAGCGGTGGTTTGGACAGCAGCCGTGTGTTGACTCTACCAAGGATTTTCTGTTACTTGTCTGTAGCCACTTTCATTGGGCATATTAAGCCCATCATTTCCATCTGAAGGGTTTGACGAAAGAGGGGAGTGGGAGTCAAAATTTTGCTAGAATGCATACCTCCAGCTTTGGGTTTCTGCACAATGCACAGTATTTTGCATGCTCTGTGGATACAAAGTGTGCAGATGTCAATGATCCATAAAAGTAATTAACAAAAATTGAATGCCTTAACATCGAGAGTCCCTGGAACGCTTTCATGGTTTTTGTCACATTTGCAACTACAAACTTCACTGTATTTTACTGAGATTTTAAGTGATAACTAATGCAAACTATTTGTATTAGTTAATTCAGTTTAGTGGAGCTGAAAAGTCTGGCCTCTTGTAATTTAGTACCCCTAAATAAACAAGCGACAGTCTTCTGAGCTTTTATGAAAATTAAAAATCAGATTTCTTCCAGGCACCATGATGCCTAACTTTGTTGGCCTATCACGGAAAAGCCCACTAAAATAATTAAAAAGCAGTTCAAAGGGCATGGGTAGTTTTGCAAGGTGCTACAGTCTCTTTTGCAACCTCAGTCTGATTCAGTCAGTGAAGTAGGTGATTGTAATTACAAGCTGGCATTTTAAACTCTCAATGCACTGATCCACATTACATGCTTCTGAGAACAAAAGAAATTGCGTACAACCTGATTTACACACGTTACGTGCATGAGATGAGAAGGGCGGAACCCGGGGGAAGCAGTACATGAATCACATTATTTGTTTAATTAGCCAGATCACTCCTTGCATTTTCTTCACGGTTTTGATTCACTCTTTAAAACTTTCCAAGGCTTCAGACTTGGTTCATCCAGTTCACCTTCAACGTCTCCAGTAAGATTACTGGTCCCGCAGTGGGCTGACCAAAGCAGTTACTCGGCTGGACGTGAATGCAGATTTGGATTGTCTTGTAAAGTTAGCGCTAAGCTTCTAGATTGCTCTTAGAACATCGAAATCTGATTTAAATTACTGTGGGATTGCTGCGGTTAGAGGTTCTCTTCAGAGGGAGTGTCTAGATTTTTATTACATTTTTTTCACTTAGGGGGGACCAGGCAGGGGCACACATTGTAGAAGGGTGGGACACTAAAATTGCAATGTCGTCTTAATGCACTGCAGTCATAGACGACAATGAACAATGGGCCAAAACTATTTATTTACCCTTCAAAGAAGCATATGAATCTGTTTAACATGCAAATCTACTGGTACAGTAGATTTGTTTGTTGTAGTGGCTTAGGCCACAGGGTAATTTTACTAGTCACACAATTAGCCTGTTTAGCTAATTAGCATGTTTAGCTAATTTTGTCACCCAGCTAAACTAACTGTACTCCACCTGTTAGCATTAGATTGTTGCTACACCAAAATATTCTGGAAGGATGAGTCAATTTTTTTTTTCTATCAAAAGAATATGAATATTACTTTGACAGATAATGTTGTTTTATTTGGGATGGGGAAATGTAAACATGCTAAAATTGAATTTTTATATGTTAACTTTTTATTATTTATGGCAAATATATTCACACCTCCAAATACTTACAGAAAAAGTCTAATTTCCAGATGTTACTATCTTCCATTAATATTTACATTGAATCTATAAAACTATGCTCAGACGCTACAGCCATTCAAGCAATTCTGTTTTGCTGCAATCAGTTCAATCAAATTGCAGTTTAATTATCCTCTCTTCTCCTTGATGAAGATATTTTTTTTTGTGAACTTGTCTGAGGCACCTTTTTTTCATCATTATTATTAAATATTGCACACATCAACCTGCCAAAGAAGATGGAAATTAGCCACATGGCTAAAATCTCATGTATTTACGTGTAAAAGTTAATTAATACCCAATGTTGCAACTTGAAACAATCAACAAAAAAAATGTATGAATGGGGATTGTAAAACAACTAAAGGAGCTTTTCAGTCATCTAATGACATACAGTGCGGACAAAGCTTTACTCTATGTACCATATGATACGAACAAACTGATTGACGGTTATGTGTTAGAAATATTTTTATTCTTTGTACCATAATATTTGCTTAATTTTACACCTAAGTTCATAATCATATGCAGGACTTCCGACCCCCGCCCCCAGCCCGCCGAACTCACCCAATCAATGGTAACACTGATCGCCAGGGGCCAAGTTAAATGTGGCCTTGTTCGTATTCTTCACAAAAGGACTGAGTTCTGCAAGTCTTCAGATAATGTCCCAAGCTCTACAGGGTGTTTGTGCAGCGACCCAGTGAACAGAAAATCCACTGTACAGAGTGGGAACGGGTGTCAGTGAGCCAAGGCAAACTGCGGAGATCCAGCTCTCCCACAACAGTCGCAGCAGCATCAAACTCTTACAGAAAAGTGCTGACCGGAGCAACGGATAATAAAATCGTGCTTTAGAACCCTAAGTCAGGCAGCTGTCACAAAAACACCAACACAAAGTTACAGTGCCATGACCTCGGGATTGTTAGTTGGTTCATTTCATGACTGTAGAACATTGACAAGTGTCTTCAGTCAGAAGTGTCTTCAAAGTCGCTGTAATACAGACCACTACAGGATATCCTTCCCATAGCTCTCACCAGCTGCAAGAAGTCTGAAGGATCTTGTTTATATGAGACAGTTTTAGCGGTTTTTAAACATTATTGGAATTTATTGTGACAAGGATTAATAAAAATTTTATCATGATAAAAAATTTATTGTGATAAATGATAAACCAGCCCTCAGGAAAACCCTGATTGGAGATTTTTTTTTTTTTTTTCTTTTTCAGAAGAAAAATACATTTTTAAATAAGAAAAAAAAAAAGTCAGAATAAAGCAGAACAACAAGGCTCCATGAAGGCAGAAGGAGATAAATCATCAAGCAGTCTTTTTCATCTTTTGCACGTCGCAAATCTAGCTGCACTCTGCGTGGCCTTGGGGTCTCACTCTGAATACACAACACGGCGCGGAGGCTCCCACAGCCAACGTCACTGTTACCTCAGCATCCACTGTTTTCTTTTGTTTAATCAAATCAGGTTGGAGCTGCACATTGCCTGGCACAGAACACAGTGTTATCTCGTTTTCAAAGCAGGTCTGGGGCACGACGTGCAATGAATTTTCCTTCGGGTACAACAGAAGGTCTTTGAGATGATTAAAAAAAAATAAGAAAAAAGAAAGACATTTGATCCTGGAGGCTGCAATCGAAAAGAAAACGAGGGATGCTTATGTTACCTTTGCTACTTCTTCATCGTGAGGACTAGTTCGTCTTCGTTCTGTTTGAGGTAGTTCCTCATTCGCTGTCGAGGTGTTGTCCTCGTGACAGTGAAAACCAATATTCCTCCACTTTCCATGAGATGCAAAGGAGAAGAGGGAGGGTGACGACCGACAGGCGTCACGTTACCGAAGTCAGTGTCAGTTCATGAAGAATTCAACAGCTACATAAGCCGCCATCTAGCCACCATCTGTGTGTGACCAGCTGACGGACTAAATCACTTTATTGAACTGCTGCAAAGCACATCATCCCAAATGATCCCAAATATGCTGAGACAATACAGTTAAATACAAGTTAAAGTGGCTCACAGGAAAAGGGAAGTTTTCCTTGGGCCCCCTGGTCAAGAGAAAACTTACCTCAAGAGTCTCAAACTTTCAAACAGATTTTTACAAACCCACTTCCCATAAACCTTTAAAATGTTGTCGTGTTTTCAGTATAGTTTTAGCTTAAAATGTTGATGACTGATCAACATTCTTATATCAACCTACAAAAAGGTTCAGAAAAATAGTGAAGAATCTCTCAATGAAGTCGGTGCCAGACTAGACGGCGCTTCTCTGTTTCTTTGTCAGTGGCGGAGTTAGACTTTTATTGCCAGGGGCAGGGCAATGAGGATGATGGGACATGGTGGGACTCAATTAAAATTTTTAATCAAGTCAGTTGCAGGGTTAATTCATTAATTGCAATTAATCACATTCTAATCGAAAACTAAGTATTGCCACAATAACCAACATTTTAACTAAAAAAAAAAACATTTTAGCTCCTAAATTATACAGATATGAGTTCAAGAACAAAAATATTTGTTGTTTTTGGTGAAGTGTTATTTTATCCATTCAGCTTCAAAATGTTGAAGGAAGTCCTGATCATTCATAAAACTTATTTGACAAAAAAAAAAAGCCTTTAGAAATGTGATCAGTGGACGCTGATATTAGCATCAGTAGTGCTGCAACATGTTTAACATTGAGATGCTACTTTAGGCTTGAATAGCTTCAGTGATAGGTTGATTCCTTTCAGCACAACTTGAACACAACAGTCTTTTCCAGCATCCCGTCAGATTGTTTTTGAAGCAAAACTAAACACCTAGTGGGGAAAGTGAAGTGGCTTCGCCACTAATCATCATCGCTGCTATTGTCAGATGCTGCTTGTGCATCAGATTTATGGGCGTACCAGAAACACACACATAAAAAGGTTCCAGCTTGGGACTTTTGCAAGGAAAAAAAAGAAAATGATTGAATCTGTAAAATGTTTGATGCGTTCAATTCTATATTCGCAATAAAAATAAAATTAGTGCATTAAAGTTACACCGCCCTCCCCTCTGCTTATGCCTTTCCTCCTAGTTCACATAACACATACATATACAAAACAGTCAGAATCAAATTAAAATATAACTTTATTATATTTGCCATGGAAATTAAGTGTCAGATGTTGGCGGAAGCGTTGCAGAACCCTGAGAAGCGGGATTCAGTCCACTGAGCCAGGCGTGAGTATGAAGCCGCTCCAAAGTGGCTCGCTTCTTACATTCCTCCTCCAAACAGAGATGGAGGAAACCGAGGCACTCTAGGACAAACGCAATGAGAGAATTTTGCTCCAGAAAATAGGCAGACTGTAATTGTAGCTGCTGGTTATGCACCCACCTCGGGAGAGGTTGCTGCTAAATTGAATCCAGTCCATCGCGAATACCCTGGTGTCGAATTGACAGCCGTGCAACATGCAGTAAAGCATTACTCCCAACTGCCAAACTGTGGTGGGAATCGGTTTGTACGTTTTATGTTCGAACCACTCTGGGGGAGCATATTGAAGAGTACCTGGAAAACACGCATAGTCAAAGTGGACTGGGTTTTTTTGTTTCTTTGTTTTCAGTTTTCTTTTTCCTGTGGAAGCTTCGTGAGATCATTGGTTCAGTTTCATACATCCTGGGAGATGAATACAGTGGAAACCATTTACATACACCAAAAATAAAGATATAAGCATTTTTTTTTTCTGACAGAAGTTAAATCAGACCAAATTTTTCTTGTTTGCAAATTACTTCTACTTGCTAAAGGCCAGAAAACTTAAAAATATGTTTTAGAGATTTTTTTTGTAACTGAACTTGAATTCAAAAGTTTAGCTTGACTTAGTTTAGTGCGACTCCAATTAGGTCAGTGGTTCCCAAAGATTTTCTGGGCCCCCCTAGGGATTACAAAACCCCCACCCCCAAAAAAGAAGAAAAAAGAAATCAACTGGGAACACACATTATTCAACCAGACATAAACTTATACACATATTTTGTTTTCAAACTCTGCTGAAGTTTATTTCACTCTTCAGGTTGCAACAAAACACACTACAAACCATCTTTACAATGAAACACTTTTGTGTAACTGTTGTTTTTTTTTTTTTTCCATCCGTACCGCTTCCCGCGCCCCACCTGCAATGGCACGGCGCCCCCCCAAGGTGGCTCGCTCCACACTTTGGGAACCACTGAGTTAGGTTAACCCATCAGAGGTTTGTAGAATGAAGCCCAAAAGGTTTGACCCAAGTTGTACAGTTTACAAGACATTTATTTCTGGCACCGACCGAATGTATGTAAACTTTAGTATTCGAGTAAAGTAGCCATTAAATTTCAAAAAAATATTCTTGCTAAGTTTAAGAAATGATTTTGGTAACTCTAACTAAGCCAAAGCAACTTTGAGATCAACATTTAACGATCTCAAAGCTACGTTAAATGTCTAAAAAAGTTAAGTTATACCCTGGAAATAGCGGAAAATTTTCTTCAGCGCATAACTACCACAGCCAAAGTCAATAATACGGAGCCGTGGCCCTGTGGGGCCGATTTCTACCAGCGTATTCTCCAACTTCAAGTCCCGGTGGAAAACGCCTTTATTGTACATTTCCATGGCAGCATTCACCAATTGGTTCATGAGAGCCTAAAGTAAAACAACAAACAAAATGTCTCCTTTGTTAAATAAATGATACATGTTGAAAATAAGAGGTTTTTTTGTTTGTTTTTTTTACATATTTCTTGAAACTGTCACTACGTCATGACCAGTGATGGTATAGTTACTTTGAAAAAGTAATTTAGTTAGATTACTGATTACTTTATTTGGAAAGTAACTAAATTACAATAAAGTAACTTTTTTAGTTACTTTCAGCAGCTGCAAACAACAACAACGCTCCGCCACCTGTGAAAATCACATTGATCTTTGCCAAAACTTAATAGCAAGTTATTTTATAATGGTAACATCAACAATGTGTCTCCACTTACATGTTTGAACTGAAGGGGAGATTGTTTAGTGGTTACAACAGTACAAAAAAACTTTAGTAATTTGCGCGTATTATTCTGTGTTCCACTGTTGTCTGGAAAACTCTAAATAGAGCTTTTTACCCTCCAAACCCCCCACCCTCCACCTCCAGGTTCTGCTTTACGGCCCTGTGTTTGCTGTCAGAGTGCAGCGCACAGATCTCCTCCTGCGGCTCCACAACTCATATGGCTGCACAGATTTGTGACACTTATCTTAATATTCGTAATTATAATGGCGTTAAGTCGAGCAAACCTACGGACATGTTCATTCATGGCTGTTTTCACGTTTATTGCGCCGTCCAGATTAGTCTCGATGTTTGCAGTTTGTCATAGACATCATATTACCTGGACATTAACAAAGACACAGAGGAAGGGATCATCCGGGAAATGATGGACAGGGAGAGTCTGACTAAAACTAACTGGATGTCAGACAAATTCTAGGGTTTAGGAAATAAAATTTGATTACAAAAGAAAATAGTAACTCAAAGTGGTTTCGATAAGTAACCGTAGTCTGACTACTGGATTTGAAATAGCAACGTGTTAGATTACTCGTTACTGAAAAAAGTGGTCCAATCACTGGTCATGTCAATATGTTATGAGACAGATAATCTGTGGAAAAAAATATTGAGCTCCTCTGTCTTCTCACAGTACTCTCAGTGCCAACAAGAAGCAACCAATCAGAGCTCAGAGGCGGGTCTTAGAGCTGTAAATCACAATCTAGTGTTCTGCTGTTGATCCCCGTCTTGCTCCCCTCTTGCTCTCTGGTACCGCTACACCTTTTAAAACCCTGTCAGCAGAGCCTGTTGTAAATGCTAAGCTAAGTTACCATGGTTACCGATGATGACGGTTTTCCTGTTGAGTTGTTTCTATGCAAATAGCACATTTAGCAGTGCGGTTGATTGACAGCGCTAAGATCCGCCTCCTGGCTCTGATTGGTTGTTTTTGCATTTCTTCATACTGCACTAGTCGCTCAGGGAGGAGGTGAAGGAGATTGATCTGTTCACAGATTATCTGTCTCATAATACACCGTCATGACATGGTGACAGTTTCAACAAATATATAGAAACATATTCTTTATAAGAGTTACATACTCCAGCTTTAGCCAAAACACAAAATGCGGTGCTACATCTTTAAAAGTTAGACAAATCAAAACAAGTCTGAGGCAGCCGGAGGTGAAGTGACACCAGCCGTCCGGCTTCCCTACCCTGGCCTCATCTTCCTGCAGACGACCTCCCCGGAAGTGGATGTACTGCGCGAGATCCAAGGAGAATGGCGGTCTTTCCATAACAAGGACAAGCTTTTGATCCAGACGGTACCAGTCCAGCAGGGTGACGGAGGCAAACTTTCCGACTGCTTCCGGCCCGCCTCCGGCTTTCTGCATCAGCACCACCTCTAGGGGGACGCAGCCCATCTAAAAAATCCAGATGTCTGGTTTGTGCAACGCAAAGTGAAAGATGAATTCTAAATACAGTGGTGGGTTCCAAACTAGTTCACTCACTCTCAATTCACCTTGCACACTCTTGCTGTCAGCGTACTTGATGGCCACCTGTTAGACATGAGCACAAGTCTTTATCCCTTCCATCGTATGTTTGTGTTTGGTCGGAGATGTAGCGTCAACAGGGGCACTGCCAGGAATCTTGGGCCCCCTGACAAAAAAATCAGGTCAGGGGCCCCTGAGCGTCAAGGACAAAACACAATACCAACCGGTAAGGAGTCGGCAAGGCGCAGGCCAGCGTAGACGGAACCGAAGCCCCCTTTTCCAATGAGTCCCAGCTGCTTGTACTTTCCTTCAAAATCAGCTGTATAGTTACAAAGATGACACATTTAATAAAGCAATGACTACTGTCAGATAATTATTGTTAATAATGTGCAAGAATCGGAGGTAAAGTCCTAGTGTCCGTTGTTTGTGTTTGTGTCCGTCTTTCAAGGTTTAAAAACGAGCATTTTGCAGTTCTTTTTGTTTGATGGAATTTACCATAGACTGGAGGTTGTCAATAGACTCAGCAGAAACAAAATGGCCGCTTTGTGTTTGCATGATCTGTTCCAGAAGCACGACCCATAAAGCATCTGCTAGCTTGCACATGTACTAATATAAATACTTCTATTTTCTTTTGTTTATTAAATTTCGTTTTAATTATAAAAAATAGTAAGTAGATCATCTCGAAAATACAGGACAACACCGCTTGAGGCGTCCACTGTGACTCCATCTCGCAAAACTTCCTGTTTCCCCAACAATTGAGCTACAGCCACCTAAACAAGATTTAATATTGTATGTTACTTCTATCTAACATGACGGAATAAAAGATGGATTTAATCAACACGATCTTTTTTTTTTTTTTTTTTTTTACACTTTTTTAGCATTAGTATGTCTTTAGTCCAAAACTGCAACTTCAAGGAGACATCACTATGCAAATAGAATTAAAAACTAATGCAATGCTGACCTGAAAAATATTTTACTTATAAATCATTAAACCTAATTCACTTCAATATCCAATAGAAAACTCCCGATAGCATGAACTGAATCACGTCCCATTTGACACGTTTAACCCACAGATTCCTTTGTAGATTTAGAGTCTCTTTTTCTTTGCAGATTTCTCAATATGTTTATAAAATAAATTGTTGCTCTAGCTAGCTGTGACTTCTGACTGAAATACTCCTTCAAGGTTCGCGCTTTCTACTTCGACAGAAATTCTTAATCTAGGTCACGTTACGTATGGAGAGGAGTGTCACCTGGGGTTTGTTAGAACAAATTGCAAACTGAGTCAAAAACGCGAGTAAGACTGTGACGCTTCAATTTGACTAAAATTACGGGACATCCCAGCAAAAACGGGACAGTTGGCATCCCTTGCTGTCTTATAATTATTTCAAAGTGTGGGCTCACATTTGCTTGTGCGAAGGTCACTGAGTGAGTTGTTGGTGCCATGTTCTGGCAGAGAGACCCTTTCAGAGGGCTCTACATTTGCACTGGCTGTCCTCTTCCACAACCTATTCACCAACGCTTCATTTGTACCGCTGTTGGTGCTGCTGTTGCTGCTAATCGCAATTATGCTTGGCAACAGATTGGTGCTTCTGGGTCTTTTTTCTGGCTCCCTTTTAACAGAGCTTGTTTTTCTTTTGCTCCTTTCCCTGACAAACTTTACGGTCACCTTGTGAGGTTCACCGGCGTTGTGGCTGTTGACGTTGTCGCAGCTTACTTTCCACAACTTCTTGTTGTCCACCTCAGTGATAACATTAGTCTTTCTATTCCTGCACCCGGATTCATTCATGTTGCTCCTGTATTCATTGGAGAGACTCTTGTTATCTGAAAGAGGAAGGAGTCCATTGGAGAAAATGTTTACTCTCTGTAGCCCAAGAACTTGCAGTATTTAGATGGGAGGAGTGTGCTGACACAGCAAAGTCTAAAACCATATGACAAAAACACTTAGAATTATAATATGGAGATAAATACTGAAAAATAGTCCTGTATTGTTCAAAATAAATTGTTGAACATAATTAGGAATCAATCAGTCAGCTTGATCGTCAAACATTTTCCTGGAAAAAACGTTATTCTTCTTAGAAATAAAGTTTGTCAGTTTTTAAAATGAAATATGGAGTTGAATTTATTATAACAGCTTTCCAGTATTACCAATCACTCAAAGCACTTTACACAACATCACACATTTGCACACACATACAAAGATTGGAAGCCAATATATATATATATAATTAATATACTGTACTGAGGTTATAGAGGTTACATCATACTATGGGCCAAATGAAAGTGCAATTGTGTAGGAGAATTTCTAGAAAAAAAACAAATGGGCATGTGCAATTGTGCATTAAAATTCAATAGACTGTTTGCAATATAAAAATAAAAACTCTGCAAACAGTGATGTTATTTTAGCTAGAGTTCTTCTGACTCCCACCACTTACATGCACAATTTGAGTACAATAATAATACAAGATAATGATGTTACAAATTTTATTATCTTCATAAAACGATCATCTTAACTGCATCAGACAATTCATTGTGCAGCCGAGCTATATGGCAAAAATATGGAACACTGTTTACAGAAATATATCAACATTTTAAGGACATGAGAAGTAAACTGCATCCTTTAGCATGCACTGTTTGAGTGGATTTTTGTCTTTTGTCCCCCCACACTGTTTTTAAAATAACCTATTTTGAGATGAATGGAGCATTTACTTTTAATAAATGGAATTTCTTGACGCACAGATTGTTCCTCCTTTACAAACCTTTAACCTTACCTTGTTGTTTTCCAGACTTAAAAGCGGACGTCGCCATTTTGCTGAAGAAGCTTAAAGATAGTTTCTGTGAAAAATCAAATATCGGCGTCTGTTGATAGGTGTGATGTGTACTTGTACACATTGGAGTGAAATCATTGCCAATGTTCTACAGTCATCACAATGACGAGATGTTCCATGAAAAAGGCGTTGACATTTGAAAATGTACCACAGTTGAAATTCCGTCCTGTTTTGGATCACATTCCAACAATTTATAAAGTACAAGCATCTGTAATAAAGTTTGAAGTAGCGATCAGGCTGTATTGTTTTATATCTTTTTCTTTCAGAATGTGCCTGGAGATTACAATTGTTGTGACTTGGTGCTATGCAAATAAACTGAATTAAACTGAGTATTCTGAGTCTTTAGATACTAGCTTACATAATAAGCTAGTTCACACATTTGTGCAAGGTATCTTACAGAAAGTACTATTCAAGTTATTTTCTCCTTCAAAGGCTTCTCTGCTGCAGAGAATTATTTAGTAGTGACTGTGTGAGTGAATTAACTGAATCTGCTGCAGTTCCAGCTATGATGAAACACGCAAATCAAATATTCACTAAGACCAAGACTTGTAGGTTTCTTTGGTCTGACCTCTACAAACAGTTCAATGGCTGGGTCCAGACCAACATCCTCTTTCACTTCCTATTTTCGGTTTCCAGGAATGCAAAGTTATATGTCTTTACTACAATGGGTTTTATTTTTAACTACAGATATGTTGAAAAAGTATTCACATCTCTCAAATACAAAGACCTCCACAGCATCTGGAGAGACCCACCAACTCAGGTAGAAGAATCTGAGCAGAGGAGATGCACTCTGCAAATTTGGCCCACATGAAAGTGTAAGAAGAACAAAAATAGAATTTCTTAAGAAGGAACAATAAATCCTACTTAAAGTTTTTTCTGGTTACTCTCACACCAGACGTTTACATGCAGTGAAATAAACGATATACACCTTTTTATCCCATTGTCTAAAGGTAAACCAGACCAAATGTCTCCTGTTTTTAGGTCAGTTAGAATGACCAAAATTATCTCTTTTTGCTGAATTCCACAATAATGACAGAAAAGAGTATGGCAGGTGTTTTAAAAAATCTGACTTTTATATACATTTTTATAACTGGGTCAGATTTGTACGCACACACCTTTTCAGATCTACCTCTAAATTCTCAGGGCCTTGTCTCATTTTGGCCATTAGAACACCTACAATTTATCTTTCTAAACTCTTAACAATTACACCAATAGCAATCACTCCTTGGACATAATGACTAACCTACAAAATGCCACTAGAACATGAATGTCCAAGTTTTGGACAAACCTCACAGCACTACAATCTGAACTGCAGCATCGTCAGCGAAACAAAACGCAATCACATTAATAGTTTTAACACATGCGATCGGTTTCCTCCTGTGCGCTGAGTCTCTGTGCTGCCTTGCCGAGGAAATGGAGACCATTAGCAGCAATCAATGAGTCAGCTTTGTCAGCCTTAGAGAGAGAGAAAAGTGCAGTGAGCAGGCAGAATCGTGGCATTTTGTTAAAAAAAAAAAAAAAAACAGGGGTGGGGGGGAGCGATGAGGAACTATGGTCATGTCAGAACTGCAAAGATACAAATGGCTGCCAAAATTATGATGGGAGTCATTCATCTAGAAATAATCTGTGACAATGATGACAGAGCACAGACGATTTAGCTCTGATGACTAAAACAGCTATAGGTGTGGCAAGAGCTGGTGTTATTTCAACTTATTTATTGTAAATTACTTCAATGGTGACATAAAATAAAGAAGCAATAAACACAAATGTTTACATATTTTAATTCATACACACAGATGAGTTTGGTACCGCCACTCCTGACCAATGTCGGCATTGCTAGTAATAATTAGTTCTCAGCCATCTAGCCTGGTTAACTTCAGGTTAAAAAATATTTACATATTTATTTATTTATATAT
>CAEGAD010004457.1:0-60672 GCA_903067055.1 Poeciliopsis paucimaculata
GGTTAAAAATTTTAATATACAAAAGGAAAACAGTGTTTTGAAAAATAAAAGCAGTTTTTTTTTTTTTTAAAGTAAAAAAAAAAAATTTTTGGTTTTTTTTTTTTTTTTTTTTTTTTTTTGCTATTTTCTCTGACAGATTACACAGAAAAGTGAATATTTGTGAAGTGGAATAAATATATATATGTTTCCATTCTTTAAATATTTTGTCTAGAAATAATGTTCCGGAAAGTGTGGGGAGGAAAAGTTTAGTTCAGACAGAATTGAATTTACCCTTAGCATGATGCTACCACCGCCGTGCTTCATTCTGGGGATTATCTGTTTGTTCAGAGTGACATGCAGTGTTAGTTTGTTTGTTGTTTTTTTTGTCAGAGAACATTTTACATGTTCATATGTTTAATTAAGTATTCTAAGAAAGGGTAATATATTACAATCTAACTCTATTTAAAGCTTCAATTTGCTCAGTTTTTATTATGTTTCATCCCTAATGTTCTGTTATTTGTTAAAAAAAAAAAAAACATTAAAATTTTACTTCCATTTAACAATATTGTACTACTTTGTGTAAAAAAATACAAAAACAAATGAAACACACTGCAGTTTGCAGTTGCAACATGACAAATATCAGAAAGCATCAAACCGTCCGTGGCAGAGCCGACTCTAATGGAGCTCCTTCTGCTGTCCCATAGTCAGTCACAATGCAGGAAGTCGTTTTAATTTAATTTCAATAACTAACATGCAATGACTGTAATATTACTTCACATCCCTTAGCGTAATACAGGCAGCCTTGCTACCAAAATGTGCACAAGAAAAATAAATGTTTGCCCTCTGTGTAGACCAGTAGCTCCACTGGCCAGAATGACCGAGTCGGAAGAAGGACAGAAATCCTGCAAGCCTCCGGTGTCGAAGGTTTGGCCCATGATGGACGAGAGGAGAAAGACGGAGGACAGGACCGCTGTCAGAACTGAGAGGTAAGGAGAAAACCCAGACTTTTCTGGTCCTCGTAGAAATCCTTCAAACTGTGACAGAAAGATGTACACTTTTCCCTCAGTCATTTAAAACCGTACAATCGAGTTTTTAGCATGCTTATTTTGAAATGTTTTGCTCAGATCTGCTGTTTGTCGCCTCTGCAGGCCTCCGGAGAGAAGTTCTCCTCCTAAGCTCCGGCCGCTGAAGAAGAAGGCATCCTGGTCCCCTGAGTGGAGGAAGTCCAGCCCGGCATCGGCGACCTCCTCCATGCTGGACATACCAGCTGCTTTCCAGAAGTCCTGTTCTGCACAGAACTTATCTTCAGACTGTATGTTTTTCTTATTTCATCCCATTCCTTAAATTTCTGCCTGTAGCTTTGCATTGAGACTTACTGTTTCCTCCAGGCTGCATTTTTTTCGGTACAGATTTCTTCGTCTTTAACCTGAATTTGTTGTGTTGTCATCATATTCATGTTTTGATAACTCTGTTTGAAAGGAGGTGGGCAGAAGTCTAAACATATTTCTTTTGCCTTACTTTTTACACATTAGTCTTTATTGAAAAAAAAAAACTAAATGAATCAACATACAAATTTTAAATCATCTCCACCAGCATGTGAAAGAAAACATTTTTTTCTTGAAGAATTCATTTTATTTTTCCATTCCTCCTTTTCTAGCGTCTCACTCCCCGGTGCCCCCTAGTGTACAAAGGGAGCAGCAGACGAGACCTCAGCAGCTGCTTTTGCCTACCTCCACCTCCAAGCAGTCCCTTTACTTCTCGTCCCCGTCCTCCGGGTCACCACGCACCCCGCCGTCCCCTCCGCCGTGGGAGAGTCCCAAACTAAAGCCCCGCTACTCTTACATGAACCCCACAGCCAGCTCCAACGCCAAACGCAGCCGCCCCACCTCTCCGAGAGACGGTGTCCAGCCTTGCCAGTCGCCGCCTCGCTCCCCGCACTTCCCCGAAAACAGGGGGTCACCCGACGAGCCGGATCCGGATCCGAGCCTCTGTCTCCCATCCTCGCTCTCGTCTGAGTCGTCATTATCATCCGGCGCGTTCTCCAAAAGCTCCTCTCTGGGTCATCAGGCAGCCGGGCGACTGACCCAGAACGCCGCGGCCTCGCGCATCCCGCTCCCGAAGCAGCCTCTGAGCCCGCGGCGCAGCCTGTGCCTGGACGCCAGTCCGACCCCCGGCTGCTCCGGCCTCAGGGCTTCCGCTTCAACCGTAGATGTTCGCTGTGATGTTCCAGATAAAACACAAGGTTAGACAAGAAGAGAGGCAAACACTGTGGAAACTACACACAGTGTTTCCACAGTGTGTAGTTTCACAGGAAGAGCTGAATGTCTAATAATATATCTGTATCTCTCCTGGTTTCAGCGCGATGTAGACAACTCTCCTTATGTTTGGATCCTTCATTACCAAGTTCGCTGCCAGTGAGGCAGAAAAGAGACGCGTTTTCTCAGAGGTAAAGTTAAACTGGACTTTAAAGAAGCATACATATTTACGCCTCTTTCGCTTTTACACGTTTTGTCACATTACAACTGCAAACTTCCACTTTTTGTACTTCGATTTCGTGTGAGGCAAACACAAAGGAGACTACTTCATAATTGTGACATTCAAGATAAAAATATCTGTGGTTTCAGAAATCCAAGATGTGTTGAGTGCTTTTGGTTTGAACAGGACCGCCTGGTATTGATCGTCCCATCAATACCCCCCCCATCCTTCCACCCATGACGGTGCCACCACCATGATGAACACATCAACCCTATGATACAAAATTTTGAAAACTATGCATCATTTCACAGTTGTGCTCTACTTTCTGAAGGTCTGTCACTTAAAAGCCCAATAAAAAGAGGTTTGTAGCTGTAAAATGACACCATGTGAGAAAAGCTCCCTTTTTGTTTTGCTGTAAGCTAATTCCCACGTAAGATCAACATCCCATATGTAAGTAACATACACTTTTAACGTTTGTTCCCAGTGTTGAGGGAGGTCAGGTGGCTAAAGAGCGCCCTCTGGTGTCGGGAGAAGACCGCACATCGAGCCCACAGCCAGGTTTGCTCTCAGATTTCAGATTTTCATCATCACTGCAGTCTGTTTCGTCCTTTATTTCTCACTGATGTCTCTGATGATTGAACACGGACCTCGTTTAAATCAGAATCTGCATGCAGGAGACATTTCATGCCTCCTCTTTGTTTAGGTGAAACATTTAAGCAAGAGAACTACGTTTGTGTTTAGTTTCAGATCTCTAAGTGCCACTAATAGTGCTGCATATTAGTGTAAACATTTTTTTAAGTGTGGATACATCCATAGAAATGTGCATGTTCTCCCCTCGTGTTTTTCATATTTTCATTAGCAACTTGAATTTCAGGATGACGGCCATTTTCCAAGATGGCCACCATCTTTGAGCCTTTCGAACCAATTACTGCCATAAAATGTTTCCCATTTTCACGACATGGATGAACTTTATGTCACATCATGTTTCTGACTTGGGTCATCCTGTTCATACGACTGTAAAGTAATAATGTGTAGTAAAATCAGATGTAAAAACTGAAACCGAGGATTGTTAGAGTTTCACACCAGTCGCCCACAGTCATCCTAGTGGTTAGCGTTAGCAACATGATTAGTTGTGGCTAATTACTACAGCTGATTTTAGTGTAAACATATATTCTTCATTACAAGCATGGTGTCCATTTTGTACTTGGAAAGTACAGAAAAAGGAATGTATGTGGTTTCTATGATTCGAAGATATGATTGATGTGACACCAAACACATTGATCTAATTATCAATTTTAGTGCAAAAAAGTATTTTCCATGTCGACAGTTGTGGACATCTTGAAAAATCAAAGGATTTTCAGTAAATGTTACTTTTATGGGTCCAAATATTAATTATTTCACCACAGAAACATTCATCTGTGATACACTGGCAAAATTAGAAAAAAAAAATTTTTTCTCGACGATCATGGCGACCGGCAGTTGGTAGCACTGTTGCCTTGCAGCAAGAAGGTTCTGAGTTCGATTCCCGGCCCGGGGTCTTTCTGCACGGAGTTTGCATGTTTTCCCTGTGCATGCGTGGGTTCTCTCTGGGTTCTTCCTCCCACACTCCAACAACATGACTGTCAGGTTAATTGGTCTTTCCAAATTCCTCCTAGGTGTGCGTGTGTGTGTGCATGGTTGTCCTGTTTGTTTCTGTGTTGCCCTGCGACAGACTGGTGATCTGTCCAGGGTGAACCCTGCCTCTCGCCCGGAACGTAGCTGGAGATCGGCACCAGCAACTCCCGACCCCATTAGAGACAAGGGTGAAAGAAAATGGATGGATGGATCATGGCAGCCATCTTGAAAAATGGCTGCCATCTTGAATTTCTCAGCATGTCACATTTTTCTTTTTGGGAGCGTCCATGCCACCTTACGTTCTTGTAGCCACACGTGACCCATATGCCGAAATATTTAATTATCTGCTGCGCTACCAGTGATAACTGCATCCTTCTGGAAGATATTGGGTGAAAAATCAATTGTTCACACAGGCAGTTCTCTGTTTTCTCTGCTTTGCTCAGTGGCAGAGTGTGCTATCCCGTGTCCGCGTGTGCGCTCGGTCGGACTCGCAGCACGCTGTGACAAACGGGAAAGTCATTCTCTCCATCTCCTCGCTGCAGATCACTCCGTCACCTTAGAGACGTGCAGGCAAGCCGTCACCGATCTTCGACAGAGTCTGAGGGAAGCCATCGTTTTGTACACGGCGGTAAGTTGGCTTGGAGTGAGAAAGACGGTCAAAGAAACCAAACAAACCAAAAAATGGAACCACATGTGAAAACCTCAGAGATGGCTTGTTTTCTTAAAGAAACAAAGTTGAATTTATCTGATCTTTTCTACCTGATTTTTATTTGCATCTTTGAATGAAAGAAGCAGATGTGCTCACTTTCTGTATTGAACACACTTGAGGTTTTCAAGCTTCCTAATTTCATTGTCTCGAATCGGATTTTTGCAAACACATCTCAGCTGATTTCTATATATTTAAAAATATTACTGTCCGATTTATTATCTCTTTCGCCAGAGAATTCACTTGGCTCTTGCCTGCAACTTAAACACTTGGAGAGATGTACTTTGTTTTTAGAAATAACTTTCTTATTTGCATATTTCTGGCTATGCTTTTTTTAAAAAAATATTGTAATTTTTTCTCATTTTGACTGTTTATAAAATTGTCCTTTGAGGGGTCTCTGTTTTTTGGATCGTAGACATTTTACAAACCATTTTCACACTTAAAAGACGCTTTTATTTTTCTGCCATATTGCTGCAAGATTTAAGAAATGAAAGTATTCTACCACACAGAGCTTTTATTTCAGATATTTTTCATCTGAATTGATGAACACACTCTGGTGTTCTGTCTAAAATCTAGCAAAAAAAACAACAACAAAAAAAACAGAAGATATGAAGAATATTCAGTCTGATTGACAAGTTTAATGTGTGTTCCTGACTCAGTTACTGAAAAGCAACCAGCCGCGGCGCTCAGACCACCAGGAGATGAGGGGCCTCCTGTCCGAGGCCCTGTTCAGGGTCAAGGACGAGCTGGACTCGCTGCCCCTCGGCTCATCGGGGCCCCAGGTGGCCCCCATGTTAAACTGTGACGGAGACAAGGCCCTGGCTCTGCTGGAGCAGTACGCCGAGCTGCTGCTGAAGTCTGTGGAGAGGAGGCTGGACACCAAGACCTGAACGGACCGGACAGCCGCGCAGAGACGTGACGAGACCGACGCAACAGAACGTGAACAGCACCTTTTTCTATTTGCACATTTGCACAAAAAATTTAAACAGTTCACAAGGAGCTGGTAGAACGACGACTGAATATTAAGCACTGAAATAGTATTTAGTTTTGGTTTTCTTCCGTAAAAGTGCCTGGCTTTTTATTCAACCCTACAATGTGATAATTTGAGACTGTAACTGTTGACTTAATGACAGATGGTTTGATTTTTACCGATCATTTAAATCTTTAAAGCGTCATCGAGCACGCCATATTTGAAAAAGATTATCGGGATAAACTGAAAGAAAATTAGTTTATCAGGATGTCACTGTAATTTACAGAACTGTAAATATTTCTGATGTTTTTTTTCAGGTAAAAAAACAAGTTTTGTTATTGACTAGGAATGGATTTATAAAAAAATTAGCAACGATGTCTGACTCATTTGGCAGCAAGTGAAGTTTGCGTCAATTTTTATGTATTTTGTGCCAACCTGTTCTTTAATATTACTTAATTATGTGCAGTTTCATTAGTGTTTAATATCTACTTTTATCCGTCTAAATCCTGGTTATACTTTTGTTTTGATTTTTTTTTAGTGCTCTGATATTTTGTATTTTTCTGAAAGAGCGTGTTCTCTTCAACTAAAATAAATAAACCTGAACAATTTCCTGCTCAAACTTTTATTCAAGATTCACTTTACGAAATTAGTTAGTGACGTTTTATTTAATAAACAAAATAATGTCAAAAATTAGGACAAACTCTTCAAACTGAAAAATAAAGATGCAATAAATGGTTAAATCCATTACAAAGGTGGTAATTTGCACTTATTGCAGCTATATGTAACACAAATGTACATGATCATCATTAAAGTATTACAAAAAAATTCATAAAATATTTAGCAAACATTGCATGGAAATGCACATTTCGATGCTTTCCTCTTGATTTTGCAACAAGTATTCAGTTGTTTTACAGTTATTCAACGACATCATTTCAACTTTCATTTACGTTTTTTATGTTTAACAAGATTTTATTTTAGCTACTGTTTGTCCAGGATTATCTGCAAAAACAACAACAAAAAATATATTAAAAAAACACTGTTTTACTTGCGTCATAAAACCTGGGAAAACACCTGGATATTCATATAATGGTAAATCATTAAAAAGCAATACTACCATTAGTTCATGCCGACCCCTAGAAGTAAACACAGGCAAAGCTATTAGATTTTTTTTTGGTCCCAACAAATAAGTTAAAGCTCATTCTGAAAACAATCTAAGTTCTTCACCATTTTTTTTTAGTCAGTTGTTTCAGAAATCTGCAAAAAAAAGTTTAGATGTAAGCACATTTCTTAAACTTAGCCGACAATCCGTGCTTTATTTCTGAGTGAAAAGTATTTAAAAAATCTGCCGCGGGTTCCCTAAGGAAGCGTCTCCACGTTGACGTAGGTGAGGACAACGTCGTTCAGGATGTTGATCCGGTCGATCTGGTTCAGCTCTCGGATGCGGTGGCGGAACTCGAACAGCGGGATGTTGTTCACCGCCACCCTGAACGTCTCGGGAGTGCACAAGATCTTCATCTGGGGGAGGAAAACAAAGCAAAGTGAACTCGGTGAAAGCAAAGCATCTAAGGATACCCGAGCCGCTGCTTCGGTGTGTTCTGTCACCCGACGCTACAGACAGACGCGGCGTCTTCGGGTCAGACGGCTCCTGGTTGTCACATGTGATTAATATTCGTGTTTCGCGTTACACGAGAGCCCCATTGACCTCCAGGAGCCTCCCTGCAGTAAAGCAGCACTCTTATCTAGGGTCCGGCTGCACAAACGACCTTCCAACCTTTTCCACCTTTTCCAAACGTTAGCCTGACGTTAACCATGAAAAAGTAACCTGGAGTCAGTTACATGCTGTTCGGCATTGATGGCCTATTGCAACTTTAAACGATAAGCTCTTTCTGCTGGCAGTTAAGAGATCAGAAGTGTGTCGTTGAGTTAGATTGATATACTTTGTTTTACGTCAGCAGCATTTCATTGAGTTTAGTATAGCTTCACAAACAAACCCTTTTAGAGGAGTAAAAAAAAATGAGCCGCTTAAATCCCCCTGACTTTAATTTTCTCACCTCAAATGGGCTCCCAGGAGCGAAAGGGAAGGGCCCTTTAAGGTCCCTCTCCTCCGGGCCCCAGCGATCACCCAATTTGTGGTTCCGGACGACCACCTGCTTGCCCCCCTCATTAAAGCGTGGGTTGATGTGAAAGGCAATGTCGTTGCCTCTCAGGAAGTTGACTGTGAACCTAAAGGGGGGAACCAGGCCGCTCATATTCATTCCCTACATTTACATTTAAACGTTGTTGCACAACAATCATGCACGTCGTCTAATGTCATGTCGGCCATGCAGGCTTTTGTGTTTTACATTTGGGATTTAATGAGGTAGACCAACACGTACTAATCCAGAGGCGCAGATGAAAAGTGTATGCGGTTTTGATCGGCTCCATAAATAAAATCCAGTGGAATAAATGCCTTTAAAATTATATAAACTGGTAGTAGAACTGTTGAAAGACAGGAGGATCTTGGAAGAAAGCCATGAGAACCCTAGTTTACAGTTTGCCGTAGCTTGTGTAGGGACGAAACAAACGTGCAGAGGAAGGTGCTCTGGTCATGTAAGACCAGCGTTTTATCTTGGTAAAAAGTTGGGATTTCTGGGAAAAGCTGGAGAAATATTGCACATCCCTCCGAACACACCATCCTCCTCTGAGGAATAAGCTGTGGCACCGTCATGCGTGTTTTCTTAACTTTCCCTACGAACGGTGCCAAGTTTGGATCTTAAGCGGTGCAAATATAGATGTGGTTGAACGTGAATGAAAAACAATTAACGTGATGAAATTTCATGTAGAAACTGGTGGCACCGGATCAATTTTCAGCATGTTTCTCTGGGCCAAAATGAAGAAGCGGTCAGCCTGAAATAGCCTGAAATTTACCTCTGCGGTCATCCACACAGGTTCACATTGAATGTACATCTTGTGTTTCGGTGTCTGTGTTGGTCCATCACATAAAATCCCAACCAAATGCATTGAAATGTGTTTGCAGCATGATAAAATGAGCTGTGAACACTTCCCACAAGGTGCTGATTATCAGATAAAGGCTCACATTTTGGCATTGTGTTTGACGTAACCCAGGATCGTCATCATCATTTTGTCATATACTCCTCGAGCCAGGTTTAAGTTGTACGGCACACTCTGCACAGTAAGAGAGAAGCAAAAGAAAGCGTCAGGACAGCACAGCAATACAACCGCGGTGCAGATATTCGCTGGACGCCTTGTATTTACTGACCATTGGTCCAGATGTAGGGGGAAGCCAGTGGGGCGGCGTCATATACGGATTCTGTCCGGGCCACCCTGATTGTCCCGGGTTGTAAGGCCAGCCGGGGTGAGCAGGCCAGCCGGGTAAGCCCGGGTGGACGGTGGCGGCGGCCGGAGCCGGAGCCGGCTGCTGGGACGGCTGGTACTGAGTGGCAGGCCAACATGGCTGACAAGGCTGCTGGACTGCGGGAGTCGGAACCTGAACTGGCGCTGGGACTAAGGTGGCGGTCGGCGCCGGCGGCGTTGTAACTTGAGTCGGTGCGGAAACTGAGATGGGAGCAGGGACTGAAACCGGAGCCGGTTGGGGGACGGGCCAGCGGGCGGTGTTTGGTTGGCCGGTCCAGCACGGGACGGGCTGGGTGGGCTGCCCGGGCCACGCGGGGAACCCGGCTCCGGACGGCGGCAGAGTGGGCCAGAGGCCGCCGGACTGCGGAGCGGAACCAGAGGGCGGGCAGCCGCCACACAGTGCGTCCGCGTGCTGAGACGGAGAGAGAGGAGGGTGAGGAGGCAGCAGGCAGATACAGAGTGGACAAGATGGAGGAAACCTACTTCGAAATGCAAACATAAGCAAACAATTATTCACAGGGGGGATTTGAAAAAAAAAAATAAATAAAAATCAAACATGTCATTCTTACCAGTGTGGGGATCTGAGAGTTTGATGCACTACTTACATCCATGCTGCCTGTCAGAATAAGACTGGGTTCAGTTAATCTATTTTAGCTTTTGTTAGCTCTCACAACCAAAAATAAACAAACAAACAAAAAACAAAAAAAATGAAGAAGAAGTCAGTGAAGCATATGGAAAAATAAATGTCAGATTTTTTTTTTTCTGGTTATAACAAAAAAAATCTCTGTCTCAATATTTTGTTATTTATGAAATAGGAATTGGTAACATTACCTGACCTGAACAGGAAGAGCTCTGTCTGTGGGCGAAAAAAAAGGCTTGGTTATGTGTCTTCTTATACATTGCATGTAAATATTTGGTTTCAACCGTGCTATATTTCCTAAGTTTGTCTCTTAAGTTTTATATTTTTGCCATTCATATGCTTTGATTTAGCAGTCTTTACTCTGTTTTCCATCTTCGCTCTCACTTTAATAATCTTAGTTGCTTCGATTTATGTCGCCAATCTTCCATTAGTTGAACCTTTCTTCCCTGGCAGCAATATAAAGGTAAATACTTCTCTACTTATGCTTAGATGGCTTATTTAAGACTGATGCACTGATAAAATGTCCATACAGCCTGAGAATTTAAACGCCACAGATTTAAAGTTTGTCTTCCAGACTTATAGGGAATCTGCAAGAGAACCAGATAAGAGCGACGGTTACCTTGGTTTGGGTTTGGTCCTCAGGTCCAGGCGTGAGCAGGCTGCAGGATGTTTGGCTGTGGCCAAAGAAAAACCCTTTTATAGTGAGCGATTCTCACAGCAGCAGACTCCTCCTCACCCCATCAGCCAGCTGTCAGGCTACAACAGCAGTCTGGAGGACAGACACACCTTTCCTGTTATCTTACACAAGTTTTCCAACCTAACAGTTGTCACATTGTGCTCAAGCTTAACATAAAGGAAAGATGTACGCACCTAAAGAAAACAACAACAAAAAAAAACAGCAAAGTAGAATCTGTACAACTTTTTATGTCGTGTTGTGAATCATGTAAACATGGCAAAATTGAACTGTTGTTCCAGAAAATGTCTCTTTCTTTCACCAAACCAAGTCTGAAAACAGAACAATGGATTGTTTTTTTTTGCTTTTTTTTTTTTCATGCTGACGGTGGTTCGTTTCGCCGTTGAGCAGTCATGGGACTGTGAAACGCTCGAAGAGTAACGTAATTACCGAAGATAGACAAGGAAGTCAGGATGCTCGACGGTCACGTGGTTCACACACACCCCCCTCCCCCCCACACACACCCACACTAATGGCTGAAAAGGTCACACACTTCCTCCTGTTTCACCTCCACATTCATTTCATAGTTTCCCTTCTGGTAAAACTCCCACTTCTGCTTTAATGCTCAGCATTATCCCCTCAGCCTCTCTCCGCCATGCAGTGCTGCTCTGCTCTCCATAAACATTTCCTGCGATTATCCAATAAGTCCCCATGGCAACGGCATCATAACAACACATGTGGATTCACGCAGTTTAATGTGCCTCGCATCACCTCGTTATTAGATTACCTGTCATCTGAGCTGGAAAAATGTCTGAAACTGCAAATGCTCGGAGAACGACATAATCCGGCAGTCTTGCTGCTGGTTTTACGGGGGTTTTTTTGTTTTGTTTTTTCCAGTTACATATGGAGAGCTTTACGTTACATTTACCGCAACCTTTTTCTGCCATTGATGGCTGTAATCTCGGAGTCTAAAAGCCTTTTGGCTTCATGTCAACAACTGAAACTCAGTGCTGCGACAATGGCTAAGCATTGAGAGTAATGCACTTTTACATTGATTTGCCTGTTGTGGCGAATGGAAATTTATAGTCCCCTGAACAAATATTGGAACAAGGAAATTCACTCGATTTTAGTGGGATTTTATGTGAAAGACCGACTGCATAATTACAAGGTGGAAGAGAAGGATTTTTTGGGGGCAGGATAGTTAAATTGGAGGAAGAGGGTTGGGGTTAACTCTGTGTTTATCTGATTTAGAATGAGATGTTCTGTGAAAAACAACCCTTCCATGATGAAGACGTACCAAATCTGCAGCGATCACTCCGCTAAAAACTTGTTTCCAAAGTGTTTCTCTTCGGCGACTCCAAACACACACACGCCACACCTTTCAGATTTTTAACCAATAAAAAGAAATATTAAAAACCACAAACATTTGTTTTTCCCTTTGTTGAGTTGCCTCAAAAAATTACACTGACGTTCTCCAACATGTGTTGCAAAATTTGTCAAGCGTTTTACACGACTTTGCTGGACAACGTTGTCCAGAAGTGTTCCTTTATACTTATGCATATTGTCGACAGCATGTGGCCTCCATAGAGCCCAAACGTCCTCAACCCAACTTAGAACTCAATTTGGCCTCAGCTGCACGACTAATTTGATGAATAGCCGAGATGGACACACACACACACACACACACACACACACACACACAATATAGCTCGGTTTCAACTTGAGAGCAAATGACAGTGCTCCACTCGGGTGGTTGTTTGCCATGTGGTCCTGACATGATCCTGAGGCAGGGAATGATGACGTCACTCGCAGGAGCTGTTCTCCCGTCGCTTCAGCCAATGGGAGAAAAAGGAGGGAACCGCGGGGCGCGCTGCTGTGAGGCAGAAGAGAAGCTCTCTGGCAGCAGAAGGGCTCTCCAAAAGTGACGGCGGAGGCTTCAGCCTCTGCTACGCTCTGGGCCTCGGTCCTGAAAGACCCGTAAGACCCAAACTGCCCATCATCACCCTGACCAGTCCTCCGTCCCTCCCTCTTCATCTCTCTTCCTAAACGCACAAGAACTGACTGAGTGAAGCGCAAACGTGCAGCGTTTAGGATTTATTTATTTATTTTGTGCGCTCAAAGACCGAGTGAAAGATGAAATCAGGGGGGAGCGATAGTAAGCGTGAGGGAGAAACAATATTGCTACAGTTGCCATGGGGACAGCGACGTGTGTGTGTGTGTGTGTGTGTGTGTGTTTCTTTCTTTCTTTCGCTCTTCTTGTTGTTGTCGTTGTGGAAACCCGAGTGTTTATGTGTGTGTGTTTCTTTCTTTCTTTCGCTCTTCTTGTTGTTGTCGTTGTGGAAACCCGAGTGTGTATGTGTGTGTGTTTCTGGAGGCAGATTACTATCACAAATCACAGCACTGGCTTTTGTTGACGCTTCGCCCATAACCGTCAGCAGAGTAAATTTGTGACGCACCACCGCAGCCCACCACTAGAGGGAGACAGTAAAGTTTCCCCTGAGGTGGGAGAGAGATGAACACTCTCACTGTGGACACAATGAAATGTTCTGTTTCTTCTGCGAGGCAAACATTGACATGTATGTATGATTCACTGAGAGGCTTTAAAGCCGCTTCCCGAACCATTCTGGCAACCCGTTCCTCCTTTCATCGCCCTTCACAAAGCTTTACAGGAACCTGGAGCTTTTGCTTTGTTTGATCTCCGTTCAGAGCTCTTCTGCGCCAGGCTTTTGCTCCTTAAATTTTTTCTTTTCTTTTTTAATTTAAATTTTCTTTATTTTTCTTATTTTGCAGCCACAAACCACCATATGTCTTATTGCGATTTTATGGGAGGTGTGTGTGAACGTCGGTTTTCACGTTTGGTCGTGTGTGGCATGGGTTTAGTTGTGTATTTAAAGGCCGCTGCAGCACACAGATGCAGTTTGATCTTAATCATTCGATCAGGAGCCTGCTGCGGTTGCAGGCTCCTGGTTGCTGTTTAAAGTCCGCTTCAGGTTCAAGTCCTCTGCAGTCCTCTGACGGGCTTTCTTCTCAAAAATCGATCATTCCGTCAACTTTTGAGGCGTCTCCGTTTCACGGGAGAAACGTTTTTCATCACACAGCATTTCGCATGTGAGTCCGGAAACAATAAGAGAGGAAAAACGAAAATCACGTCCACCTTTTTTTTTTTTTTTTTAAGTACAAATGTAGCTATGCCACACTTTTCAGATTAAGCAAAAAGCAATACTTCCCATCCTTTTTGCTTTCTCCCATAATCAAGCTGTACTTTCGGTTGCTCATGTCTAACAATCCTAATAAATAACCGAGGCTGGTAGTTTGATTAAAACTGCTGCTGCAGCCTAAACCGATCCCACTCCGTAACTCATACGCAGTGTGGGACGACTCCCAAATGTGGAAAAATAGATGCGGGCGTCAAGAAAACCCATGATAAGTTAGGCTTCAGCTGTAAATAGTCCGGAGCCAGAGGGGTGTTCCCTTTGCTGGCAGGGGTTCGCATTAACCCAGGAGATTTATTTTTTTCGTTGGGAGGATTAAAGAGGAAGGAAGACGGTGTCCGTCTCCAAGTCGCGTCGGTCTGTGGCGTTCGCGCACAAAAGTTCAGGAGAGAAACTAGATTTTCAATTCGTCCACCCGGCTCAGAAAACACGACGACAACTTTCAATGTCTACCAGCAACCCAAAAGGTTCCCAGAGTGCATTTTCACCTGGCGCTCATTCCCTTTTAAGGGAAAGGGAAGTTTTGCAATCTCGCATTTCTGTGTGAACGCTGTGCTTTTAGGAAAGCATTCAGCATTTTGTCATACAGCACAACCGTAACTTAACCATACACAAAGTGCATATCTTGAAGTGAAAGGGAAGCGGAAAATGGCCATCGAAACCTTTTTTTTTTTTTTTTTTTCCCACGTAGAAACCTGAAAAAAATGCAGGAGGCCTCAACACTCTCACGCCACTTTGATTCTGTTATAAACACAGCCGAGATCCCACTGGTGCACTTTTAAGTTTTTGTCTCCACTTGGATCGGTAGGTTTTCTAATCGTTTTTATATTATTCCTATCGGTTCCTATCTCTGGGTTCATTAGTGCCGTTTAGGTTTTGCCATATTTGTTCAATCCTTTGCGTTTAGCTACTTATTTCTTGTGTTCTGTGTATTTTATTTTAGTTTTTTATATTTTGCAGCAATTATCTATCTATCTATCTATCTATCTATCTATCTATCTATCTATCTATCTATCTATCTATCTATCTATCTATCTATCTNAAACAAAAAAAAAAAACACAAAAACTACCAAACAAACATTATATTCCAAAAAAAAAAAAAAAAAAAAAAAAATTTTTTAAAAAAAAAAAAAAAAAAAAAAAAAAAAAAAAAAAAAAGGTTTCGATATTTTCTGTGAGTTATATGCTTTCAAGGAATTAAAACACTTGGGATATTCAATTCCTGTTCCCATAGTAAGTATCACCACATGGTCAGCGGTTTGAACCTCTAGTGCAGACGTCAACCTTGCTGTCGTCGCGCTGTATCCGTGTGAGTGGAAAGCGTTCCCGGTGCCGCACCAGTACAGGTGCTCCACATTCCCAGCCAGCTCTCCGCCCCGCTCGGCGCTCATTCGCTCTTCCCCCAGCAGCCCGGATGTGGCGCACAGGACCGCGCAGTCCTCCGCTCCAAAGAGATAATAACATGGCGCTGGCGGACACATAGCGGTGCTCATCCCTCTGACAACATCGACGGGAGCAGAGAGAAACACGAGCCGACGGGACATGTGAGCCCTTCGACCCCCCCCAGCACAAGCAGGTAGGTGCGCAGGAGGACGTCGTTTGACGATGCGTTTACGGTTATATCAAAAATAAATAAATAAATAAATGTGTCTGCCTTCCTGCTGCTGCTGCTATCTCCTTTCACAGGAGGGTTAAAAAAAAAACAAAAAAAAAAAAACAAAAAAAAAAACACAGAAGAAGAAGAAGAAACAGCAGCAGCAGCTTCTATTGAGGTGAAATTCTTGTTCCGGTGATGTTTTCAGTTTCGTGTCTCCGGTTCGTGTTCGGCTCGGGTTGACCCTCCGCTCCACGCTGAAAACAGCAGCGTCATTACTGGGGCTGGTTTGCGTTGCCGCTTACGACGCGTCCGTGCAGGAATAAATCTGTCATTTTCTTTCTTTATTATTATTATTATTATTATTATTATTTTTTTTTTTTTTTGTCAAATATTTTTTCTGGTGCATGTGTGTG
This sequence comes from Poeciliopsis paucimaculata, assembly GCA_903067055.1. Taxonomy (NCBI): domain Eukaryota; kingdom Metazoa; phylum Chordata; class Actinopteri; order Cyprinodontiformes; family Poeciliidae; genus Poeciliopsis; species Poeciliopsis paucimaculata. The sequence continues at coordinate 15,634 of CAEGAD010004457.1, forward strand.
TGATCGTAGCTGTCAGGCGCTCCGTGCGTCGGCCGCTGTCCTTGGTGTTGAAGCTGGAGGATAGCACGCCTAAATGCAAACACTTCCCCTCGACGCTCTCCTTTTAAGCAAACAACCTCACTGATGCTCACACACCAAGAGGAATTGCTGTCTGTGCTTGGAGGTCGAAAGTAAAAAAAAAAAACAAACAAACAAAAAAAAAAAAAACCCCAGCAGCAACATTATAGTGCATGTCTGTCCTTGCTGCTACATGCATTTATTTAAGCATAAGAGCGTCTCCTATCCTTATTCACTCTGCAGGTGTAAGGCCTTTTCATTATTTTGGCTTTTATTTATTAATTTTTTTTTGTGCTAAATCTCTGACAGCCTTGGTTTGACTGTGCTGTGGCTAATGCAGGCCAGGTAGGAGCAGGAACAGATGGCCCGTTTTTATTTGTCCATTATTTGCCCGCCCCCCCCAACTTCAGCCCGGATAAGAAGGTGTAGATGAAAATTAAAAGTGGTGGCTTGGCACTCTGAGCAGGGGCTCCTCTCCCTAAGCTCCTAATTGCCCTAATAGCAGCGCTGATCATAGGGGAGACAATAACAGGCTGTCAGGAGCCCCTACACACAGCGGAGAGATCACTGACAGTGATGTAAATATAAAGGAGGCTAACTCAGACCTCCAGTCGGAGGGTCTTTCTAAGGTAATTGTCTTTACCAGGAGATGATAGTCCTGTGAAATATTGCAAAACTGCTGTTGTTGGGCATCCTTAAGCTCAAAAAGTTCAAGTGTTTTGTTTTTGTGGCTTCTGTCACAAAAACAAAATGAGTCAACCAGAAATGGGGGATGACATTAAATTGGCTCTGATAAAGCTCATTATCTTTGACTATACTGTGCTTGTTTTTTTGTTTTCTCAGTCAAAAATTGACCCACAAGACTAGAAAGTAACTGGGATGCTGGAAAAAAAAAAAGCTTCTGGTTTTGCTTCCAAAGGACGTTATTGTGTTCGGCATGTGTTCTCTGAATTGTGTGTATTTTGTGAATGAGGAGGATTCCCCCCCACCCCCCCGCCCATTCACCAAATGGGTCAAAACTGAATTAGCAAGTAATAGGTAGTTATTTTATGCATTTTTATGTATGCATTTTACTTTTATATATATATATAAAGCCTCCAACACTGGGAAACTTGAAGTGTTTCCAGGGACTTAAAAAAAATAAAAAAGAGATGTCGACATTTGCCAACAGGTAGTTTCAGATAAACCAATCAGGGTTTTCCTGGGATTGAAGGCCGCCAATTTCTACACGACGTTGCTTTCAGATTTTTCCAAAGTCGTTCTGCAGAGATTGAACATCAGCATCCTGCGGTTATAGGAAGATGAAGTTGCTCGGAGATGGTATTACTGCTGTACGTTTTGACACGGGTATCTATCATTTTCTTGCTGAGCTCTCTCTGACTCATTCCGTATGGATCACACGTTGATACAGAACTACCCAGAATCCTTCTTGTACCCTCCAAATAGACTGAATGGATGACGGAAAACTTGAGGAAGCAAAGTTGAACACTTCTAATGCGAGAAGCAAGCGTCAAAGACGTTTGTAGGAGTGAAAGCAAATCACGCTACAGCAAAACTCTGGAAAACAGTAAATTCTGTTTTCACGTTTTCCTTGGTTTACTGTGTCGCGGTAATCTCACACAAAGTAACATTTTTAATGTCTTTTCATCCAGAGGAACAAAGCATTGTTTCAACAAGCATGACTCGTTTATGTGCCACATCAAAACGAAAAAAACGAGTAACGTCGAACTGATAGAAATGGCGTCGGGATGAAACTCGTGGATTTGGCCGCGTGCCTCTTGAAGAGCACGGTTTGCCGTCGCTCTCGCCCTGCTGACTCACCAAGCAGCGATTTAAGGGCGCTCTTTGCATGTCCTCCAGAAAACGACTGGGTGTGTTTACTGTAAAAAAACAAAACAACAACCTGAAGACGCTTGTGAGCTGAGTCAGTGTGTTGGTCGGCGTTCGCCTGCTCGCACCTTCCCCGTCGAACCGCCCTGTAATGTATTCAGCCCCGAATGCTGAGCACAACAGCTTTACATAATGATCAAAGCTTGAGGGATGCCAGAGCATGGCTTCAGCCTGCAGTTATAATAATAATAACCTTTGAAGTTATCACAATCCCACAACCTCATCCTCATCATACATTATACTCTTCTTCTCCTTTTGCAGCCGTCGTTCTCTCTCTCTCTCTCTATCCGTCTCTCGCGCGCACGCCCACACATGCGTGCTTGCATGGACCCACTCGACGGGCCTCTTGTGTTGAATGCTTCTGGATGTGGGGTGAGCACTTGAAAGAGGAAAGTGATAATGAACACATGACAAACTATTTTAGTCCTTATGGTTCGGCACTAGACTGCTCCGCCGGCGTCTGTGAGGAGGCAGCCTCTGCTGTTTCCACAGATTTACAGTTACATAAGAGTCAGAAGGAGTCGTACATTCAGTCATCTAACCAAGAGACGATGAGCTAATGCTGTTCGGGTTTTTTTCTGTGCAAGGACGGTGATAATTACGTTTTACTCTATGTACGCTTGCACGACATTTACACGCAAAGTAGTGGGTCGTTGCGAAGTAGGAGCAACGCTGTGCATGGTTTTGTTTGTGTGTTTTTGTTTTTCCACAAATAAGTCTAAAAAGTGTGTGTTTGATTCAATAAAGCAGTTAGGTCATAAACGGAGAAATGCAGAAATGTCACACTGAACACTCCATGCAGTGAGACTTGGCCTCGGCAGAGTCATGCTATGGGGTCAGTGACAGAAAAGCTGGTCAGAGTTGATAAGAATATGGATGGAGATAGATAGATAAAGCTGAATCCTGGAAGAAAGTCAGGCAACTACCAAGAACATAAAGCAAGAATTAAACTGAATTGCTAAAATAGCCTAGTCAAAGTCCTAACCTAAATTCAACTTTGCATCTCTGGCAACACTTGGAAAGTTGCTGCTTGCAGATCCAGTCAGACTGAGCTTGAAATACTTTTGCCAGAACGAAAAAAGGGGGCAAAAATGTGTCCACATGGCACAACCGAGCGGAATTACAGCTGGGATTGAATCCTGGGATCTGAATGAAGCTGAGCCACGCATTTAAAAAAAACAAAAAAAAAACAACATTTTTGGTTGTAAATAGTTTTATAAAATTAAATGTTTTTCTTCAGCACTGTGTCCTACTTTGCGCCGGCCTATCATAAACAATCATAACCAAGCAGACGGGGGAACATCTTAAGTTGTGGCGCGTCAAAATGGACGTCCAAACCTGTGCAACAAACGTTTCAGTAACGTGCGTGAGAGTGTTAAGGAGAGGACGGTTAAAAAGAAGAAGAAGAAGAAGAAAAAAACAGGGAAGAAAAACAAGGGAGGCAGTCGAACATGAACACTGATGGTTGGATAAGATAACTCAGGAGGTTAAAGGAAAGCAAAGATGGATGAACAGAGAGAGAACTAAAGTATTTTACTGTGTGTGTGTGTGTGTGTGTGTGTGGAGGATGATGAAGATCAGGAAAAGGAAAATGGGGAAATAAGAGCATCAGAGGGCCAAAGAATACCAAAAAGAGAGCTGTGAACAGAGGGAGTAGCTGCCTGTTTCTCTTTGCGGAGAGACTTGCCGTGTCCCACTTTAGGTGCTAGCAAGTAGTCTGAGCGCCAAACTCTTCCTCAGATGTCAGCACGTTTGTCAAAAGGTTATTGGATCCTGCAGTTTTTTTCATGTTTCTGTATGGCAGAAACAAAACGGTGCATCTGTTTCTGTCTGTTTCTTTAGACAGACAGAACATGTAGATATCAGCATCGCCTTTAAAAAACAAAAGCAGACACATTTCTCTTCGCTCATCTTGTGAGTTTTTACACTCAAATGACGGTTTGAAACCTCCGTCTCGGTTCGTTTTGCTGTTTACGACTGGAAGAGAAGTGATTGGCACTTTGCTGGAAGTGCGTACGCGCGTGTGTGTGAGTGTGTGTGTGTGTGCGCGCGCCGGTCATAAGGTTAAAGCTTCAGAGGGCGCTGATGAAGAGGCCTAGTTAAGCTTGATTACCCGTTGATGCCTTGAGGCGGCAGAGTGCTGCATCTGCCTCTTCTGCTGTGAGGCCCACAACACTGGGCCTCATAGTTTTGTCATCTGCCCTCCAGGCTGAGGGAGCCGCTGCGTTTCAGTGGCTATTGTGTTGGGGGAATTTGTGTGCTTCATCTTTTCGTTTAAAAAAAAAAAAAAAAAAAAAAAAAAAAATACAATTATTAACATTAGTGATGTTCCATTCAGGATTTTCTTGTCCCAGATACAGTCATTAAAAAATTAGGACAACCTCATTAAATATCCACTTCTTCATTTATTTCTGGGAAGGGAAATTAATTAATTGCAATCAAACAAAAAAAATAACATCCTTTTAGTCATTGGACAAAAATATACAATTCTCCAACTGAGGACCAAGTTAGACCAATCTACCTCCTAATGCCTTAGTGTTACCCTGTTTGGTTAAAGTATTTTTGGTCAGATCCTTCCTGTAGCCGTCTACCAATCTCACCCATCAGCTGCGTTTTCGTTACAAATGTGTGCAAAACTTAGTCGTTGTTCTGCTCGTGGCGAAAAAACACAACTTCGCAATTGCTGTTTCCGTTAAACAAGAAACTCAGTTAAAGTCACTCATGGACATGTTTGTTCAAGTCATTAAAAAAAACCCAACAAGCCGCACCGTCATCCTCCTGCCACTTCCTGTCGTCTGCTTCGTCGTTTCCGCCAGAAGCAGCGTCCAGTTGTTGAACACGTACTACTTATCCACACACTGACAAACATTAGAAAGACACAGTTTGCTGTAGGTTGTCCTAATTTGTTAAGCATAAGTGTGTTTGGCCCGAGGAGATTTTCTGCGAATCAGATTTCTGTCTCTAAACATATGTCTCTCTCGGCAACGTTTTGATTCTGACCAGTTAGCTGAAGTGCTAATGCTAACATGCGACACTAGTTTTTCCATTTTTATTGTTTGTTTTAATTTTCAAATATACCAGAGATTTTTTTGACCCCTTACACTTAAAGGAAGACTGTTGTCCGCCCTGCGACACACTGCACAGTGGACACCACGACCACTAATATGATACAATAATATACTTTTTTCCCAATGAGCTGAGGCAATGCAAGTAGTTTTACTTATTTATAAAATTTGATAAACTGCAGCCCCTGTTCCAGACGATATCTGACTGCAACAGACTGATTATGTCCTTGGGTTTGATTTTAAACCTTTTCAAAAAAGTTTTGATATTCTGAATTAGCAGATGTTAAAATCCATATACTATAAAAAAAGAGAGGGAAAAAAAAAAATCACAGAAATCTGAAGATACACAAATTTGCTGATTGACATTGGGCTTAGACATCAAGACGAATATTACAAATGTAGTCAGTGCTGCAATTTTTGTTACGATCCTTTAATGCTTGTATGTGGCACATTTTAGTAGCTGCACAGGGACTTCCTGTTACTGCCTGAAATGTTGTCATTGACTCCACGTTGCCAGGCAACCAGACGATGTTATCGTCTATGCCTGGGCATCCTGATAAAGAAGCACATTTCTCATGATGCTGAACTTCTACTTGAATAAAACAGGACTGCAGTTTAAGAAAGTTTGTAAAAAAAAAATGCAGTCAAGACAAACTTCTTATAAGCACCCTCTTTTTTTTGTAAAACCTCGACTTGATGTTTTCTTAACCTACTATTTTTTATTTATAAGCTGAGTTTTGTCCTCACAGCACTGTTTATTTATTTACTGTCACTGTTCCGGTAAAAACCCAAAAGTTGCATGTCAAGTTCAAACCTAAAGCAGCAGGAACGGCTCATGGGTAGTGTACTTTGTCTACACAAATTCCTAAAAAACACTAACTTACGGTACTTGTATATAAAGAAACGCTCCATGTTTCCTGAGTTTTTAAAGTCAGTAACTCAGGGCAACATAATGGGTTCACACTTTATTCAGCCTGATGTGAAAAAGTGTCATTTCCCTTATTTTCATAGCCAAATTCGTCCCGCTGGGAGTTTGTTTTGCATTTGGTTGCTGCATTTGTAATGATTATCGGCTGCAGAAGTATTCATGTCCCTGAAACGCTTTTACAGTTTGTGACATAAAAATCTCAAACCTCAACGTAACCTGGTGGGATTTTATGTGATAGACTATTCAAGCCTCTCTGCAATCCCTGCAAATTTAGATTAATAAATAAATGCCATTCATCTGTCTTCAGCGATATTTATACACTCCACATAGGTGTGCGCTTTAGGCCTGTCACGATAACAAATTTTACTTGATATAGTGTTCCAGAAGTTATCGTGATAAACGATTGTATTGTTGTTTTGAGACCATTTTCGAGTAATATAATGGTAATAATGCAAGAAAAGATGAACAAACTTCAAATTCTAATGAACATTTAACGCTGGAACTGGAAGACATTTTAAATATCCAAAATAAGTAAACAAAACGACAAATAAAATGAATAATGGCGACTCTGTAAACAGTACTGCCCTTTAACAAAAAGGCTCGAGTGAAACAAAAACACCAAGAAGAGTTTGCTCATCCAGTTTTAGGTAGAAAAAAAGAGAAAAACGACAAAACATGCAAATAAAAATAATTGAGTTTGCTCTAATTTACGGTGTGATTAATTGATTTATTGCTTATTGTGACAGACGTGGTGCTCCATTCGCATTTTACATAGAGATACTAGCGTTGTGTTTTTCACATACGTCACGATTATGCTCCACTTTGTGTTGGTCTGTCACAGGAAATCCTACTATTGGATGAGTTCAAGGACTGTGAGCAAGACACTAGGAGAATTTGGTTTTGCTTTGTCAAAAGGCTAAGCTGTTCTCCCCAAATGACTTCTCCTTCCGAATGATACTCTGTTGCAGTTTAGCAATGTGTCATCAATTATTCATGTCGTGTTCAGGGTGGGCCCTGAACAACAAATCAGGCTGGCCATTTATTGCCTTTATTTAACGTTTAGTCATTTAGAGCCACACCGACTACATTATCTGGCCAAATTGATGGTTGGCTGTGCAACAGAGCAAAGAACTTGCAGCTCAAGACTGTCAGATGAGCAAAAGGATACAAGGAGATCAGAGGCACTACTCTCGAATGAAATGTGTGAATTCCCATCTTTTAGTGGACAAACCACCAGTCACTTTTGCTCACTTTTTTGTTATGGGTGACAATCGGGATTAGCTGCTGCGAGTGCGACGCGATGTGTGCCGAAGAAGCAAGACGTCGGAGGCTTTAACTTTGAAACGCCAATCCAAAACCGAAGACAAAGCCTCTGATTTTAGCTTCAAAAGTGACAACAGAGTAAGAGCGGACGACGCGAGGATGAAGCTGAGACAAACGGAGAAAAGTATCCTGGAGGGATCTTTGGAGTCTCTATCGGGTTGTGAGTCGGCGTTGTCAGCGGCGTCTCGTTGTTTTGTTCTGTGATTTGAGATCAGTCAGGTGAAATTGCATCAAAGCAGACGTGAATAGGGACATTCATTATGGCTCAGCTTGATTCATCACCGACTTGCATACCCATATCCCCACGCCCCCATTGGGAGACTTCAGAGGTTGATGATGCGGGCTGCAGTTGCAGGAAAGTTTGCATCACGGCATCCTCTTCGCATCCACACTGAATCTGCCGTCTGGGAGGTAATTGTGACAAAAACATGCAGCAGCAGTGGCTCAGAGTGACCGCCGGCGCCACCGCCATCATGTATCTGATCCTGTTCAAACCAACCTTTGACCAGGACGATTTTGAAAGCTTAGAAGTGACTATTAATTTCAAATGGATGTGAAAAAAATAATGAGTAAGAATAGCAAGAGTGAGTCACTTCAGTCACATTTTAAATAGAGCTGAAGAGACATTGATGGAGCAGCAGTGGGCTTTCACTGCTTTATTCAGTGATCTCCAGCTGCAGAGCGAAATAGTTGCATGCTCTGATTTTGTTGCACAGAAGTCTGCAAACCCATTACAGACGTTGTCTAGTCTGAATTCACAGCGCTTCACTTTTGATGCTTGCTCCCTATTTCCTTTTTTCATATTTCAGGATGAAAAACCTGATGATGAAAGTTCACAATGTTTTCTGAGTATCCAAAATTGGTCAAGTAATTGATAATCAGGAAGTAAGGCTGCTCTCAATAGGAGCCACTTCAAGCAGTCCAGCAGGTGGGGGAAATCTTCATCAGGGCAGACAGAGTGTTTGCATATCTTAGCATGAGTTTAAATTGTGTTATTATTGGGTCACTGTTTTGACATTTGAACTGAACTCATACCTCTGAACCCGAATGGGGCTTCTCTGAATATTTCGACATGTGCAAAGATTTATGATTGCCCTGCTTAGCTGGACATCAAAGTTCATATTCTACAGTTTCAAAAAACAATGTTTTAATATTATTGATTCAATGGTCTGTCTTCCTAAGTGCCTGAAATCTAAGACATTTATCATTTTTTGATTTTACACAAAGGAAATATTCTAGATTGACTTAATTGTAACTAAAGCACAATATTGTGTCCTCCGACAAGATGCTGGTATTAAATAAGCAGTCACTGGTAGATATGACAACAATGGGATTATTTGACATTTGCTGCTTAAAGCACAGATAAAGTTATGGTTTTTGTATAGCCGTTGTGTTTTGCAAAACACAACGGCTAAGACTTGACACAAGACAAACATTCCTCTCACACTCGTCAGAAAGCTCTTGGAATCCCATTTGTACAGACTAATAGATTAAAATCCTTACAATCAGCATTACAGGCACCTCACAGCTCCATTTTGGTAAACTAATTATGCAGGATATATTACCCTTTGACTAGATTAGGTCAGTGGACAATGATTTATTTGAGGAAAAGCAATCAAATCTGCCCTAACGTTTGATTTGTGGCTCCATAAAAACGAGTTCCATTCAATTCCCGGTTTGAGCTTTCAATCAGGATTCCTGCCATGCTTCTGGTCAAACACAGAGGACGGGTTCACATGCCGGATTGTCAACACAGAGTCGGCCTCCATTAATGCTCCGACACATTAATGATGTCGGTATTTGCGGGTGGAGAATGTCGCAACTTGGATGGGATTCATCTCTCGCTTGCAAATGAAGAACCAATGTCTTGATTTAGTGTTTAGTCTGGAAGTCAGGGGACATAAAAGTCTCCCACTGGAATGTTTTGTCATCATTTCTGTGAACATTTTTGTGTGCTGCATAATTAGTGCACAAGGAGGCGCATAAACTCACGGGCCAATGTTGGAAGTGTTGCAAGACGAAATAAATATGCAGCAACATGACACACACATACTTTTAGGGAGGCGGTTAATGTGTGCACTTGGTCAGTTGATTGAAGCATTCAGCTAATAGAAGGGCAACGCACTCCGATGTTCTCATAGAAACCTTCAGGAAATTTCTCAGGGCTAAAGATTAAAGCAGGGCTAGGTTATGGGAGCATCTCAAAGGACATATTCGAAACTATCAGACAGAGGAAGAGTGCGAAACAAGAACAAACCTTGAGATACGTGGCAGTACGTGGCGGTAACTTTGAAGAGATAAACAGCTGAGATGAACAGCATCACTTTTAGGGACATGCTCCACAAATCTCAATGAAGTCCTGGCAAGAAGAGAGCCACTATTGACAAAGAAGACGAGCTGGACAAAGACGTAAACATACAACCATGAATACAGATCATAGATAACGTATATACTAAAATGAGTCATGTTGGCCCCTCCACCTTCTTCAAATCAGACAAAATTGTCCTACGTTTATGTAGAGAAAATTTTTTCGTTTGTGCCGCTATCATTTTAAAGATATTAAGAAAGGTGGTGGGGCCAAGTTCACTCGGGTTAAAGGCACCCAGACACAGATCAGATTTAAATCTTAAAATAAGTTTCCAGATTTGAAATATACCACTTATAGGCAGGCATCGGATATAACTTGAACTATTTTGCACAGAATTGACAAACCTTTTAGTTATTAGCAGCCAATTTGTAGGAATACCTATACTTCTAAAATATCTTCCCCCCCATTAGATCCTAACAAACTGCATTCAAGTTATTGATTGGAACTTTACAAAAACATAAAATCCATCTTATTATCTAAAAGCAGGACAGTACATGTGAGACGGTGTCTCACTGATTGTCCACGTTGACTTACACCAGCTCTCTGTAAGTGTGCTGCAACAGGTTTATTCACTTGTTAGCTATTTGTACTCCAGGGGAGTTTGTTTTACACCGGCTTTTGGTTTCATTGAAGCCGCTTCATTGTTGAGCAGCTTTAGTTGTTGAACACTCACATGTAGCTCCAATTAATCTTGGCAAGAGCTTCCTTTGAACCCCCTGGTGTGTTTAAGAGGCGCAAGTCCTCAATCAGCATTAGAGAGGAGAAGTGAAGGAGGAAGGAGGAAGGGGAAAGTGTATGCCGCTGTAATATAAATGGGCTGCTTTTCTTTGTTTTACGTTTTTGGGTGTCTGCTAACTGCTAATGAGAGAATCTACTGAGACTTGGAATAAATCACTGAAAAGATGCATCGCCAGAAAGTTGATTCAGATGGTTTGGGTGTGGTTCATTCTGTTATACCAACAATTTATCAGTTTTGCAGCAAACTAAGGCTTTTTTCTTTTTTTTTAAATTATTGATTTAGAAGTTCATTGCAGGATCAAGGTCTTTTGCCCTTGTTAGCCTCGCAGAGAACCGTCTTACTTCTTTTGCTGTGCTCCATTTATAAAACAGTTCTCCTAATTGTGTGTTTATGCAGCACGCTACAATGCAATGTGAATTATTTGGGTTTGTTTTTCCCCTGGAAGTACGATTACCCTTCCAGCTAAGCCTCTTTATTTCCTCTGCCTCGTACGACTGTGCCACAGAGTATTTCATTCCCTATAATTTATCCATTTGCAGAAATGGATCATGGATCAATGCATGCGTGCGCGTATGTGAACTCGGTAGTAGGAAACATTCTGTTTAAGGGAGGTGATTACTCTGCCCTTTGTGGTTCATAAGCAGACAAGGCAGCGATGGCTGCTACTTGCTCAGCTATCTTCACTCAGTCCTCTTGGTGTGAGTCGGTGTGTGTGTGTGTGTGTGTGTGTGTTAGTGTCTCATCGAGGCAGCACAATGACAATAAATGACTAAGCCCATTCAGTGGCTCAGCAATCTACAATCATTTGCTTTGCTGACTGACTATTAATTTACATCCTCGCCATGAGCTTATTAGTTAGATAGAAGCTCCTTGTTGCATGTAGACTCTCCAATATTTTTTTTTTCTAGATGACAGGTGTTTCCACTTGGAAAAACCCCGTTCTGCACCAAGAACCACCGAGGGAAACCACGTGAAGAAATCTCCGGCAAAATTGAGGGGAAAAAATATTTCCGCTTTATAAGTGTCTTGGTTTAAACATTGTAATTTTTAACAACTGGTGTTTCAGCTGCTCTCACACATGACACAGCTGGGCAGCAAGCAGGTGCAGTCTCTCTGTTGTTCACCATTTGTCCTTGTGGTAACCCCTGTGGCCCGATATCGGATACAATAGGGGATCTAGTTAACCTGGCCTGTGATGCGGTTTGGCAAGGCGTGCACAGAAGAACAATAATAGATAGTAGACGATAAACTGGTATCTGGAGTTTCCAGAGGGACCTTCATGCAGATGATTTAAAAAGATTTGGAATTATGATGAATCCAAGCGTCGCCCCCAATACGTAAAGATATCTATTTCGGCATGAAATCTCAAAGACAATTTTTCAATTTTTCAATGATACCTCCTAGAGCTTGATAGTCTTTTGAAAATGGTCTTTCTCAGTATATTCAGTTTGAGATATAGGTGGCTGAACTGCTAAGTATTTACAGCTTCCACGTTGAAGTATCTGATGAGCAATAAGGATCAACGAGTGTGAAATGAATGGACATAAATGGCAGCATTTGGAAAAGAGTTTGTACCTTGGTGTGCAAGTTCAGCAGAAGCGATGGCTCGAGAAAGTGTTTCACAATGTCAGTGAAGAAAAAGAAACATGATCACATTTCAAGAGTTCTTGGAGTTTCCTATCTGGGGTAGAAATGTTTGGGATTGAGAAGAGACTCATTCTTTCTGCACCCCTCGCATTCAGACCCGCCGTGGTCCTAATTCCGGTGCGTTATCAGCAAACATCAGCGTGGGAAGTCATGCGGACTGGTATGAGTCTGCGGCTGAGCCCCAATCGCCGCGCAGCTCCGATCCGCTGATGGGAACATCTCCACTGGATGCGCGTCCTCTTTTCACACCAAAGCCCACCACTGCCTGGCGGCCCACATTAGCTCAGAAGTTGTGTGCTGAAGAGAGAAGAAAGTCTATATTTAGTTGTACATGTAGTCAAGAGTCTGTGTTGTGAAAAGACCAGTGAAGAGTCAGATGTAGTTTTCCAGCGACACTCAGCAGCTGGAGCCTAAGCCCAGAATTCTTCCTTCTGCTAAACGGGCCACGTTTAGCAAAACAAGATATCTCCGTCCAGAACGGAGATATCTTGTTTTGTGTTCAGGAAACCTGAAAAAAAAGAGAAAAAAAGATTTTCCTTATCTTTAGCGATTTGGGGAAAAAAAATCCCTGCGTGTGTGTATTGATTGATATTAATGACATCAAGCGAAGGGTTGACGTGTTACCTACCGAGGTTTTCCATTATCTTACTGTGTGTAGTTGTAAATTATTCAGCATGGGAAACAGCAGATCTAACTCAACTTATTGTCTCTGCCTCTTGGACATAGATTGGTTGTGAAAAACATGACCTACCTGCTACCTCAATCAACTCTATTACAAGTTGTTGTTTGTTTCATATGGCAATGTTTAATGCAAGGGCGTAAATCCCATCTCATTGTTGGGGGGGACCATAAACAGGAACATTTCTTAAGACCAATTTTAGGCGGTTTTGGCAAAGTTGCAGTGAAATGTAACGTAAAATGTGATTTAGAAACTAAAAACTTTAGAAGTTTTCAAACCACATTCAAGCTGCAGGACCAAAAATGACCAGTAATGCACATCAAACATGTTTTATTCTCGGTTAGCAAACTATTGAGAGATAAGACAAAAATTCAAATGTTGCTTCTATACGAGTTTTGTTCAGTCTGACTGATCTGATCTCTGCTACGCCTTTACAAAAATTTAAGGTTCTAAATAAAAAAAGCTTTAATGAGTGACTGCTCTTACTAAAATTCCTCATAAACACTGATTTATTGAAAAGGCTCCCAATAAAAGTTATGAGCTGTTTAAATTCTAACTTATTAAGTTGCTTTATTTTTAAGTCTTTTTTAGTTTTCAGCAGAACTGTGCAAGATATATTAAATGTGGAAAATTCAAGGTTTCTTGTGGCGCCCCTGGAATCATCCCAGGATCATTTTCTGGATGTCTTCCTTCTTCTATCTCTACCCATTTCCTGTCTAATATATTGCACATAAAGGCCACTTTTACCACAAAAACAATTTGTTTTTCTTTTAAAAAAAAAAGGTTGAAAATACACTGGAGATGCAATCTAATCCTGCTGAGTCAGGGGTTTGCTTGTTTGGACAGCTTGAGTTTAGATGTTGATTGTTGCCCATGTTGACCATCTACTGGATATTGTTGTTGGACCTGTGCCTAAATTGAATTGCCATTTGTCAGATCAATACCACTGACACTCCTAACCATTCGGCGCTGTTTTTCTCTGCCTCGTTTAGTACAGTACTTGCAGGTGGAAGCTACACTGTAATATCTCATGCATTGTGCGTGAGACGTAGCATCGAGGCTCCGCAGATATTACCGCCTGCGGAGAATTTAATATTGGCCTGCATGCATTCTGAATCCCTATGTGTTGTTTGTCCTGTGCACAAGCTGTAAGAGGACCTCGCAGAAGCCAATAATAGTGTGTAAAAAGTGCACTTTAGTCAGATTTCAGATCCAGCCTGTGGGGAACACTGTTTATGCTCAACTGAAAGCATCGGGCATCGATTATTTGCACATAAATGGCAGTGAAGCCTGTTTTCTCACAGGTCCGAGGGATAGTTTACCCCGAGGTTGTTACCAGCGAGATACGCAGGGTCTTACAGTAATTTGCATTTCCTCACAATTTTTCATGTGCCAACCACAAACTTCAATGTATGTCATTGGGATTTTGTAGAGGAGGATATAAAAGGATACATGTTTAATTTTTTTCCCTAACAAACAAGAATCTGGATATAGTGGCAAGCATTTGCAATTAGCAACCCTTTACTCGAAGATCAATAAAAGAAATCTATATCTCAAATTGCCTCGGGAAGTTACCTAATCACCTGTTTGCAATTTAATCTCAGAATAAATTCAGCTGTTCACTGAAGGCTTGTAGGACAGCATTATTAACGTCAAAGGGCAGGAAATTTGGGTCATTGTAAATGATGTCCAAATATGAACATGGACGCAACTTCAAATGGTTTGAAACTGGGGTGACAGTTCATCTTCCATCATGATGACAACCACAGTAAGAGCTACAATGACATGGTTCAGATCAAAGCATATTCATTTGAATGTCTTTGGATATCCATTTGAAAATACACGGCGATACTAGAAGATTGTGGTTCAGATTTACTCTGAAGCCAAGTCTGGCTCAACTTGAGCGAAGTCATAAAGAAAAAGTGTCATCAAATCTACCTATTGATATAAATAGAGTTGATTGATTGAAGTATTGATCCGGGAGTTGCTGAATTAAGTGCATGCCAAGCTTTTCTGATTTCTGTTTGTACCCATTTCAGAAGCGTGCGCTGCATTGTGTCAGCCTGCCATGTTAAATTACAGTAAGATATATGAAACGTGTACGACAAAATTTGTGGCAATACCTTTTCAATGCAGCGTAGATCACATTTCGCAACATCCTTCGTCTTATTAGAGGTATTGTGCTATCAGGAAATCTGTGAAAGATCTATCCGACGACCTGCTTGACTTACCTTCATTCAGTCAAGAATAGCTTATCTGCGTCCTTTGACACCATGATGATTTACATAATCAACGCAATCCTTTGAATGCAACACTCTTCAGACCTCCTAACAGAACTGCATGCATTTTATAGCTAGCCTCTGTTCCCATCGCTTAAGTCTGTGGGCTGCTTTTTACACCATATTGTGCGTAGAAGTGACCAGAGGCAATGTAGGTCACCAGGTACACACTTCCATCTACTACCTGTAGCCACAGACAAATGGAGGGGAAGAGAAAGTAGTCAGACTTTGGCTCTGGGCGACTGGTTTAAAAGTGTGTAGTTGGGGCAAGGGGTGATGGCACGTGATTGGTCCACTGCAGCGCTACTAAATCAATGTTTTATAAGTATCACTGCTCCGTTTGTAGGTTAGACTTATCTCTCTGTTCCCATGTGTGGTCTATTGTTGGAGCCGTGAGTCACAGTGGGCTGTCTTACGGAGATAACCCTCCCACCCCCCTGCATTGTGTCTGCACTGTTTGTTTCCACTTGCAATTACCGAGCAATGCTATTAGCAAGCCTCGCTTTTAATTTGGAGCATGAAACTATTGTGCTTGCTGAAATTTAAGGCAAGAACGGTGATCGTTGCTGGCAGATTCGTTTACGCTGACATGCTTGGAGCTCAGCTGTGATGTAGAGCACGAATACATGGGTTTACTCATGCCTTCCTGCTCTCCTTTTTTCTATTTTTGCCTCTTTTTTTTTTCTTTTGCATTAGCTTTTAATTCATTTTTGAGAAATAGCGAAAACCTTTGCAAGCGAACACGGCATGCGGACACGTCTGACCCGGTTGCTCGACTTTCTCATCCCTTTTCCTTTCTGTCCATGAGTGCAGGGTCACATGGCCTTTTGCGCTTTAAAACGAGGCCACACTTTGCTCCAACACTGCGTGCGTGCTTTCTCGGGATTAGTTGTGACACTTGAGGTGGCTCCAAGCAGTGTCGTAAACAGCACAGTCTACTGCTGTTTTCTCTAACTATTCCAACCACCATTATCTGCCAAAATCTCACTTTCCCCCCCGATGCCCTCGACTGATTTGTCGTTAGAATCACGTGGCCAGCAGCAGGCCTCGTCACAGCTTGACCCGGATTAAGAAGTTTTCACACACCTTCTTGCGTGGCTGTGTAAAGATGTTAAGTCATGGTAATATCTCCATGCTGCTAGTCAGGGCAATGTGTCCCAATGCTGTCATTGTACAGCAAGTTTTCACTGGATTTAGACTGAAAATGTGAACATAGAAGTTGAGTAATATGTGGAGTGTCTCTGGTTTTGGTTGACACAGGATGAAACATTCATGTGTTTGGAATAATCAAAAAAAAAAAAAAGACCTTTTCAGATCGGCTAGCGTACAACATGGAGTGCTTCTCTCTTTTGTAGACTCTACTCTGTAATAGCTTTCAGTAATTAGCAACCTGGTTAGTTTACATTCCTGCAACCAATCCAAACATTACCTCCAAAAGCGTGTCATTTACCAGACTCGGTGCTTTCTCCTGCTGAAGGGCATTTTTGGTGTAATGGCCAGGCTAAAGCACGGTGCTTGTCTGTTTTTGAGTTGTCATTTTCATTTTTTCTCGTTGAAATAGAAAGGCTTAATAGATCTAGAGAGATTTGAAACCTTCACAATGTGCGTCTGGATATTTTTTCCATCTAGATCTTTATCCGTGTGATAAAGATTAAAAAAAAAAAACAATCTGATATAGTTGACTGTTGTCTTGGTGTATCTCAGGGATCTACACTGGGCTCTCTGTAGTTTAGCATTAATATCAATGATGTATTAGTACATTCATGTCGGGTGAAAGCAGGTGGCTGTTTTTATGAAAATAAAATAGCCGCTGGCTGCAGAAGAACTGTCTGTCATGACGATTGTGATGTCTGACTGGTTATATAATGCAGTGTTGATGTTGCTGTGTGTGTCTTCTTAAAGTCTGTGAATAAAAACCAAATTCATACATAATGTTGAAAGGGAAACAGATAGTCAACAGCAGAGGGTGATAAGTGTTTTGGTGCTTTTAAAACTCATAAAAACCTGAAAACAGAATTAAGTTTATTTTGATTCATTAAATCAGTTCTGTAAATTATTTCCTGATGCAAAATCTAAACTTGTCCTTAATTTAGGACATGGACAGTGCAGCAGAAGGATTTGTGGGCTGCGACTTATATACTACAATATAAAAATGATACTAATTTGGCCGCTGATATAGCCCCACAGCACAGATGGTGGATGCAGATGTTGAGTTTTATTTTTAATCAATGCTTTTTACATTCTCTTTTATTTCACAGTAGAAATAAAAGAATCATCCATTCAGTGATTTTTCTCAAAGGCAGACTTTGGTGCACGCAAATCTGAATTAGTTTATTAAACTTGGCTAAATACATCAAGTGTTTTCTAAGAAAATCCAAACCCTGTTCTCATTGCTGAGAATAAAAAATAAATAAATAAATTGAGCCCCAAAAAATGGCAAAATGGTTTTCTTTCTTCTGATAAGACAAATGTGTAAAAAAAGACTTTTTAAAAATGTTGTCTACAAAGATTTAAACATCCGTTTCCTCACACAAAACTAATTTATTGCTTGATTTCAATATTTCAAGCTTAGTTTAATGTTGAGGAGGTAATAACTTATTGTCTTGCTGATATAGTTATTAAAAAAAATTAAAAATTATGACCTCCAGGCACTTTTGACTTGACAAATTTAACCAATGTGACAAAACGTTTGAATGTTTGGGAAACGTTCTGAACAGAATGAAGGAACATTGTCATGCTATTTTTTCTTTTAGATTTATCCTTTAAAACCTCAGTTATTACTCTATAATTTATCAAATTGTGCGCTTTAATCTTTTTATGCAATTTATGCACATTTTGTGGACTAAACACAAAAATTTGCCTCTGTGACTAATTCCCTACCTTGAAGAAAAATCAAGGTAGGGAATTATTTGCTTCATAACATAGCAAGTTTTCAATAAGTTCTTGATGTTGATTTCTCTGCGTGGACTTTCACACTCATTTCCGCTCCCACTTTGGAGCGGGGACGTCTCCTTTAAGGCACCGCTGTCCCGGTCCGCTGCGGCTTTGCCCTCTTAAATTCAGCCACGCCACAGAGCGGCTGACTTGACAAATCCTTAACCTACATTTTTACATCTCACCGTGAACCATTTTCCCATAACACCAGCAGGAAAGGCTTCTTGCTGAGTTTTCAATAATAAACGATTAAGTCAAGGGTTTAACATGCTTTGGTGGATAATGGCCTGCAAAGGAGAAGGCTTTTAAGCCATTGAGTGCTTTTAGCCTAGAAAAGCACCAGTACATAAGAGCTGTCGGGTCCGGTCTGTTGTCCAAGAGGCATCCGTTACATTATGGCTAAAGAACTGTTTCATATTATCACAATTATGTTAACTTTACATTTTTCTAACGAGACACGTTTCTTTAAAACTATCCTCAATATATTTTCTATATATTTAATTTGTTTCTATAACTTGTGGCCTTACAGGGCGTATTTTCTGTGCACTGTGTATTTTCCAGGAACGTAATCCCGTTTTATAGCACAATCAAGTGACTGTTACCTTCAGTTGTATGAAAATGCTGCATATGTCAAGTATGACTTGGCTCCAAGGTGGAGCTTTGTGGAAACAGACGGCGCTTTGTGAGAGCAACCCCAGCATGGTTGCCACGGGAGATTCAGGGATTCCTCAAACATGCATAAAAGAAACATCTATTTTACATAATGCCCCCATAATCCCCATTTGAAAATTTGGATCAAGATGAGGAACATACAGCGACGAATGTCCTTGATGTGGCTATATTGTCAACGCCTTACAGACATACAGCTGGTTACACCAAATTGTCAGTGTTTGCCCTCCAGCGCTGTCTATCAATCTCTTTTTTTTATCAGGCTTGTACTCTGAAAAACCTGCCCTTAGATTCAAAAGAAGAAACATTTGTCTCTGCAATCTGGCAGCTGACGGTGTCTGCATACAGATGTTAGCCCTGGAGCGAGCGCTGAAACTAACACCATGCGGCTGAGGCTTCGTTTGACATGCAAGTTAGCTTTTGCTATATGTTTTTATTCCCCACTACTGTTCACGTTCCAGTGTTTAGGTGTGTCATCTGACGTCCACTGCTACCGTATAACGGATGCCAGTTCTTTTGGGGTTATTTTTAAAAATTTGAGCGTGGGGTTTTCTGTTGGGAGTTGTGCTTTTCAAGAACAAAATGCTTTGCAAATCCACTAGCTAATGTTTGGACATGACTGTTAAGGGAGGCAAATATTGCCAACTGTCATATACTGTATATTGTTTTTGGGCTTTCAAACAAATATGTCCAAGTAGTTGGGTTGAAGTTTGCAGATTTTTACTGGTATTGATTCATTTGTTTAGTTTTGCAAGCAGAACTAATGTGTAGTCTTCCAATGTTGCAACATGGACTATATATATATATATATATATACATATATATATATATATATATATGTGTGTATGGTGTGTTCTGATGTAGTTAGACAAGTGGTTTGTAATAATTCTCTGGAAGTGGAGGGGAGGAGGTTTGCAGAGCCAAATCAGCCTCAGCTGCCATAATTCTAGATCTCTCTTTCTGTATTTAGTCTGCAGCTCCCCACCTACGCACTGCTTATCTAAGTCCTCTGCATGTGTGTTTCTGCTCACTTAGAGAGGGAGAGAAACCTTTAGAAGTGGTGTGTGTTTTTACATGCCAAAGTGTTTTGTTTTTTTTTTAAAAGGGTGTCTCCCGATCATTTCATTTTCAAGAGATGCCCTGACTAAATTCAGCTCCAGTAGTTGTTCTGTGACCACTTTCTGTGATGTTGTTTTTGGTTGTTTATTCACATTTTAAAGTCAGCGCCCTGTTTCAATGCTCAAAAATCTGACAAATCTGGATTTCCATAACAAAATATTTGTAAACACTTTACAGTGATCCTCATAGTGAAAGAGAGAACGTATTAGAGAGCAGCTGAAACACCTTGTATTCAATGTTAAAACACTCGTACCGAAACATATTCTGAAGTTTATGAATCGGAAAGTCAACTGTTTATGTAAAATGTGTGCGCAGGCGCTGGAGTAACACTGAAACGAGATTACAAAACGGAGAAGAAACTTGCTAAATCCAGCTCAGCACGTCAGCTAACTCTGTTGAGTTGAGTTGGACACGACACACAACCACATAACACTAATGAACTGTGTTACCTTAGTGCACTTTAAAACGGTGGCGTTTTCAAGCATATATTTTGCACTGGCTTCAATGAAGTATCTGGGACTTGGTGTGCGTAAGTGCTTCTTGTTGAGTGGCTGATGAGCATTTTGTGTTTTGGTCCGTACGGAGTTGCATAATAATTACATACACTGCACACAAGAGTGATGCATTTCTTGTGGTTTTAATTTAGACTCTCTAAATTAAGAGGTATAGGATAGCTGCTCCAGGGAGCTGAGGACTGTTTAATGTCAGGTGAAAGTCTGAGGAGAAGTTTAATGTCTAATTTACTTTTTTAACTCAGAAGTTTGCATCTCCTTTAGCTGAATAATCGACAGGATCTGTTTTAACTGAATAAATGCTAAATGTTTTCACCCTCATACAATTAATATTCCAAATGTTTTAATAATTTACTCCTTTCCCCCCATGAACCAAGTGGCCACTTGAACCTTTCACGCTCTGCTTCTGTGCTAACTGGACCTCTGGCTTCATCAGCTGGAGGAATGTGTGATTCTGAAAGTCTTTTTCTGCTCTTTGTTGGAGTGTTTGTCCTCAGCTCAAGGCCTGTCTCTGGCTGTCCTCTCGACGTGGGCAAAAGGCCAGACTGCACCAGCTGTTTCTTTCTCTTTCTTCCACTTTATCTTCTCTCTCACACTTCCTGTCACCTCGCCTCGTGAAACAGGCTGTGATACCTCGACCTGGTGGTGCAGCTTGTGACACTAGAGTTGATATCTACACATGTTGGCATCAGAGGAAGACTTTTTTTTGTTTGTTTTTTTTGTGTAGTGTGTGTGTGTTTGACAAGAAACAAGGTCTTATAGACTAAGTACATATTGTAGTGCTGCTCAAATTTATGTAGGTACATATAGTCATGTCAACAAATTGTAATTTCATTGTGTGTCAAATTGCAAACAAATTAAGCAAAACAGCATTTCTGCTGGATGTAAAAACAAAATAGCGTAAGGGGCTGGACGACATGGCTGAAAGGCGCATCACAATATAAGCATTTTATATCAGTCGATAGCAATAATTATTGATTAGTTTTTAGTTTTAATTATCTGAGATACCACCAAACTGATGACATGCTCCTGTTTTATGCACAGTTTTCACTCAGTGTTGTTTGTTTTTAAGCAGTTACGAGGCGCAGTGGCAAAATCTGAAACTGCTGCTGCGCCAGTTACTCAACGGGTTGTTGCTGGGTAACCAAGGGGTGAGCGAGTTGCTAGGTAACCAAAAAGTGAACGAGTTAGTTGCTACTATTAATAACCGAGGTGGAGCATCTAAAGCCTGTTGTCTGCCTACATCTCCCAGAGTGCAGTGCGGCTCTGCAGCTCAGTGAAATTTTTGACTATTTTATCAGACATTTTATCTATTGACATTAATCATGTGTCTGGATTTACTGAGTAGATAAACGATAAATCAATAAAACACAAATAGATCAAACAAATAAGTCCAATATTTTCTCTAAAAAAACATCACTTTTAGTAAATAATCTAAATGTAAATCTTACAAATGAAATAAAAAAATAATAGCTAACAATAACATAATAAAGTTAACAGAAATAAAATGATGTTATCAAACCTAAATGGTAAAAAGCAAAACAAACACCAGCTCTTATCAGTTCCAATATTGATCCTATGACAGACTCAGAGGTGAATAGTGAAGTTCTGGGGGGGGGGGGCACAGTGTGGGTCACAGCCGGGCTAACCCAGTCAGCCAGTGTAAACAAAACGGGCTGGGTCCAGGCTTAAGCCGCCCCGCTCTGCGTCGGCACGGGCTGCTGGCGTAGGCAATTTTTATTATTATTTTTTCCCCCCCCCTTTCTGTGAGGCTCACATTGGGAATTATCAGAGCATACACGCGGGGTAGTAGTGGCGGCAGCAGCAGCAGCAGCTAACATTGGGGATTGCAGTGGGTCGTGGGCTTGACCCGATTTGTCAGTTTGATAACTTTTAAACAACCGTCGCTCCTCCGGGGATTTTGTTGGCTCGCAATTCAAGGAAAGGACAGTTTCCTCGTTCGGCCGAATGAAAATCAAGATGCGTAATTGCTTTGTCGAAGGAGACGTTTGACATCAAAGTGCAACATCTGTGGAGGCTCTAATTATCCCTGCCTCATCATGGACAATCTGGAGCGCTTTGATATCTCAAAGGAAGCAGGCAGTTTGTTTCCAGGTAAGAACAGTGAGCTTGGAAAAATTATATATATATATATATAACAAAATAAAAAGAGTGAGATTAGACACATTTATCGTCAGGGCCTCAATCTAGGATGCTAAAGCTTCCCGATCATGTCACGCCTTCAAATGTGATTTAAACGCGGGATGCTGTAAACCTCCCGGCGTGTTGTGGAAATTGTGCAAGAGTGATAAAAAGCCTCTTCATCTGCCAAAGTTGTTTACGACTCTGCGGATCGTCTGCGGGGAGCGAGGGGTGAAAACGCGTTTCCGTGTAAACAGTTTTCAGCCAATTAAATCATCTGAAGGAACGGGGGCCTCGCGCGAGCGAGCGAGCGAATGCAAATGGGGGAGACACGAGCTGGCGAATAAGCTTGGAGGAACAGGGGATGGAAGAAGCTCACCTTGATGACGATACAAAGACAAACAGGTGCCTGTTTCTGTTGCTCGAACCGAATGAAGTTGCCGTAAACGAGCGTCCAACCCGAAACTCTTGACCTTTCAGTTCCCATTCGTCTCTCTTCAAAGAAAGACGACGGCCTACCCCCGGCTCGTTTTCCAGAGTAATTATTTCCCTTTCATTTTGCTTTCCCAACTATCCAGGAACCCCGTTTCGTAATTTTTCGTGCCCCCAAATTACGACGCTGCGCGTACAAAATGAACACGCCGTGTTGTTGTTGTTGCCATGGCGTGTGTCGCGACCAGAAATAGACGCGGCCTGCACCGACAACCGGCGCACACACACGTGCAGAGTTCATGCTCTTACTGCAGAGTGTGTGTCGAGGTGTTGTCACACACACACAGAAGGGGAAGTGCCTGTGGAGGCTCAGATGGTGACAGATGGTTTGGAGACAAATCAGCCTGGGAGTCAGGATCTCCGTCCTGGGACCAGTAGCCCCTTTAAGTATCTTTGGAGCAGTGTTTATTATCTATAGAAAACACGTCTGTTTAATAATCCCTTTGTATAAACTCCCTCAGCGGCGAATGTTTGCTTTGTGTGTGCACAGGGTGTTAAATGTTACATAAGAACAAAATATTATACAAGTGAAGAGAGAAAGGTTGTTGTTGTTTTTTTTTTTGCTCCATGTTGTACAACACAATGCATTTTTAGCTCTTCAAGCGGTACTTAGTGCCAAGGCCCTACGGCTGTGATTTATGACTTAATACACGCTTGGTTCAAAGATCTGCAGGATTTTTCCAGCGCATGTTGGTTTGCTTGAGCCGCACTGTGAAGAACCAAAATGACATGTATTTCTTCTGCTGCTGCCTAGTTGGAGCTGTGCAGGAAAGAAAGGGCATATTTTTACCGCATACAGACTTTTAAAAAAATTATTATTCTTTTTACCCATTAAACAAAAGAAAGTTATGACACCCTACCTAGTTATAGCTGGTGTTGGTCAGTCAAGTTGAAACAGGTTTAGTGAAATACTTCTCGTAGACCCGTCGAAGGTCCAAAGGGAAGTTTGATCCACTTCTCTCATCCAACATTGAGATTTTTAGGGGTTTCTTGCATTCGCAGCTTAATTCAAGTTACCCGATGGTGTTTGAGCTGGATCAAGATCTGGACCTGAGTTTCCTCTCATTCATTCTCAGCCAGTCCCTTAAGCAGGCTGACATTTTTGGAGGCTTCTTTCAGCATCATGTGGTCTGCGTTCAGGGTAAACTTCCATAGAAAGCCAAACATGAGCATTTTGCAAAGTCCTCCACCTGTTAGCTATTCTTAGTCAAATAGAATGATGAATATTTCAAACACTTCTTCAAGTTGTTTGTCAGACACATGAGCTGCTGAAGTCCCAGGCCTACCTGGGCTCTATTCTCAGAGGGGCATGAAGGGAAAACCTCAAAAACGAGCCCCCCAGAGGAAATCCTGGGGATGAGCTCTCCCATTTGATCAAACCTCATTTCACTTGCTTACATGTGAGATCGTGCTGTTTCGGTCACGGTTCATACCTCATTAAAGTAGACGGATTCGCAAATGGAAAAACGTTGCTTTTTGGATTTCCTCTTTCTTCACCACGACAGGCTGAACTAGAGGACATACAAGTCAGCAATTTGTCTCACCATTTTGCGCTCTGCCTACCCATTCCTCATAAAAAAAATGATATAAAGTCACTTAAACATTTCTTCACTGGCAGCCACACCCCAACCTAGAGGGACCTGTTGCTATTGTTCACAGAATATTCATTTTTGTTGTTCTGATCTGTATTTGGTATCAGGAAATGTCTGTGTTAGCCAGTTAATTAGCATGCTATCTGCTTGAGTAGCCAGTCTGGAGTTGGCTAATCAATAGACATGCTACTAAAAGTATCAATGGTACTTTTAGCCATGACTGATGCTGTTGTAGTATCCATGTAATGACTGTCTGTGTTTTACGTGACTGGATATATTGCACTTACAAAACAGTCAATTTTTTCTTCTTTACAACAAAATGTAGAAGCAACATTTCGTCTATCATCTCATTTAAAGGCTCTTCAACTTTTAAGGAGTATGATGGGACATTTCAAACGTCTTTTTGTTGATTACATTTCAAATGTTGCTTTTTAGTGGATTTTTGAATTTTGTTTTTATTTATGTTTTTGTTGCTTAACTAATTTTTTGTTGATTTATTGAGGTAGTTTCTATGAAACAGCAACAACTTCGTAGCATTCAGTAAATGCAACATATAAACATTTTCAAACATTTTATGAATCCTGGGGTAAACTTGCAGACTTTTAATGGCTTACTTACTTTGATTATTAAGAAAATAAGTTTATAAAATGTTTTCCAAATTGAAACATGTTGGGTTTTTTTCCCGCCTCCTCCTTTCCGTGCTGTTCAATAGAAACTGCCTGACTAATCATTACAGTTTGCTGACACTGTCACAGCTCACTCCAGCTACACGCCCATAATTACGGGTCCGCAAATCTCTAATCCCACGTACGTCCAGACGCAGTGCTATCGATGAAGTGACATTGTTACTCTTCTGTAGAAACACCTCCAAGGCATTAGTCCGAACTTTGCAAAACTGTTTGTCAAGGTCCGACCATAAACTTAACCTCGAGAGGTGCTTATGTGGCAGAAGCTGTGGAGTAAGTAGCTCCTCTGGCAGGAGCTCCCAGAGGCCTGCACAGCCAAAGTACCGTCCGATAAACGTTTGGACTGGTGTGAAAGAGGAGCTGCTAAAAGCTCCGTGGGAGTAAATTTGGACTGGGCACGTAAACAGATAACCAGCTGTGTTACCGACACTCAGATGTACATTTGTTGTTGTGTCTCCTTGCAGCTGAGCTTGGACAACAAGACTTAAGCCCTGCTAGCTTTGAATAATCTCATCCTCATGTGGGTCAGGGGTCACCTTCTCGCTCCGGATGCTTAAAGACCACAATTAAATCTTGTTGCGCTGAAAGCAAGGTGTTGTACGGTTCATAGATTATGTTGTAACATGAACGTTTTCTGAAAGTCTTCCTTTTTTTGCTCCCAGGTTCCTACATTTTTATACGGTTTTATCTCATGTCTCAATTGATAGATCTCACTTTATGCCATGTTGCTTTTCTGAGAGACTGCAGAATACACCATCTGATTCAGATGAAAATATATGAAATCTGCTGCTCTGTCCTCCTCCTTCCGCTGCCTCCTGTCTCATGTCTCCCCAACACTCAGCTCGCTCACGCCTAGCTGCAACCTTTCAACTTTAGCTGTGGCAGTGCCGCATCTCCGCTCACCTTTATGTTTCTGCAGACGTGGATCCCTCAATCTAACAAGACCATATAGATAGATAGAAGCTTCTTTTCTGCCATTAAAAAGCTTCTGTTTCTTTACTTATTGTTCCTTTTCTGCATTTTTGTCTCACTTTAAGTCTACAGATTGTTCAGTTTTTTTTAAAATATCAAATTTACATAACCTAATACAAAAAACACAGCACAGCTTTTAAAGCTGCAATAGGTAACATTTGTTTAAAAAAAAAGTGTTTGTTACACATACATAAGCATGATTGATAGCGGTAAGACACTCCTCCTGGCTCTGATTGGTTGTTTATTACCGAGCGGTGTATTTCTGCAGGTGGCAGTAGGATGACAGGGAGAAGGCAGAGGAGATTGATCTTCTTACATATTACCTGCCTCACCTTATAATGCCATGACAACGGTGAGAGTGTTAACAGATAAGGAAAGAATATATTGATTATATAATTTACGTTCTCCAGCTTTAAGAGAAAAGTGCAAATAAAAGTGGCTCAAACGTTCTTCACGGCACTTAAAAGCAAAATAGTTATCAAAAACTAAACTAAAACTAAACTAAAGTTTTTTTTAAAAACTTTTTTATTGATTGTCATACATCACATTCATTGTTAATAACTAACACATGCTCACTAAGATCTGGCAGTCACTACAGCAGCAGGTTATTTTGGACCAGTTCAATTCTCTCCTGCCGCGGTCCGTCTCACCCGACTTCTCACCTCATGATCTGGACTATTTTAATAACCGTCACTTATCACTTGAGAATCTTCTTTAAACACGACCGTTATATTCGCACTGTCAAGGTGAGCTAATCCACACCTTCCATCTTTACTCTGCTTCTTGCTTGAGTTCACATCCTCAAATGGTTGTAATTGATGCAGGAATTTGACAAATGGTAATAGCATTAATTTTTTTTTTCTCCCACAGAATTCTTGAAATTTATAGCGTAAGTGTTATAACACTGTACCAAAGCCATGGGTGTCATGAGGAATTAAGCCTTTAGTTTGCTGATCATCCTACATTCATCTGACATGGCATTGCATTTTGAAACATTTTGAAATTTTAAAACCATAAGGATTTTTTTTACAGGCTTTACTGAAGTCTTTTTAAGGAGATGCTATAGAAGTGACAGCGCTGAGCTCAAAGTAGCTCAGTGCTGCCCCTTCCTGGTCTGTTGCTATCATATGGTTAATAGCAGCCCATTGTACTTTTCATTCAGTTAAAAGAAAGGCTTATACATCTGTTTGGAAATACTGACACTGTGAGAAACATGGACAGGCATGGTGTGGAAGCTAACAAAAAAACAGCCAGGAATTATTGAAGCAAAACTCTAGCAGGTACACTACAACAGCCTTTACTGCTGAGCAGCCAAGTTCCCGCTGCTCAGTTGTAATTCTTCTAAAATCTATCTTTCACTCCTGAATCCTTGGCGATCGTAAATTGAGATCCCAAAACGCCACCAGATGATCCTCAACCTTCAATCCATCCATTCCTTCATCTATTTCAGGTGTGTGCGACCTACTCAAGACTCGATTTTGTCCTTTAGACTCAAGTCGTACTTGAGTTGCAAGAGTCTCAGACTTTTGCCTGGCTTGACTGTTTAAATTTGAGTCCTTGCGTCCGAGCTTTATCTCGTGTAATCAAGAGGAAAAGCAAGTCGGTATGTAAGCAGCAGACACAGCTCTAACTGCATGTTTTACTGTGAAGGGACTTGATTACAAGCCTTATTCCCTTCTGGTTCAGTTGTAGTGATTCACTCCACAACTAGCAAAGCCCTTTTTAGCCGCTATGGGATTTAATGCAGACTCCTAAAAGGATGTTTGCAGAAGACTCCTTCCAGCTGAAATCACAGAGGTGTCTAAATGTCTGTATTTTATTTAGGACAGCACATCTCAAGCACAGGCTCTGAAAATAATGAGAAGGTCAAAAACTCTTCATGGATTTTAGCCAACAGCCAAAACGGCTGCATGTGTGTCTATATCACATTTTTCATAGCTAAATGAATTAATAATATATATATATATAAAAAAAAAAAAAGTCACTTTTTTTTTCTTTTCTTTTTGGAGCCACAGTTAAATTGGTTTCAAATATAAGTTCTCTTAAGACTCTGATTGCTAATGATCACTTTTCACCCGGATGATTAAAAATCATAAGTCATTTTCTTATGACTCATAAATTTATGGTTAAAAGTGGCTCATCGTTTAATTGAACCCGAATGGATTTTCTTTTTTTATTTGATAGCTACATTTTTAACATGATAATTTTACAATCAGGTAAACCGAGGATATGTATGTAAACATGCCTGTGTGATAAAGAGTCTCACCGTACTAAAACACCTTTTTGAGTCTGTATTAAATTCTTGAAACAGTGTTCTGCATATTCATTTGCTCCCGCTCGGTTTTGTCTCCTCATTTCTTATTCTTCTTTAACCTCCTGCTTATGTTCCTCCTCAGCTCTCGTGCTCAGTCTTCATCAACCCCCCACATCCTGGTGTTTTCCCATCAATTTATCTCTCCGTCTTTCCTGTTTGAGGCCACTAATTTAGCCCGGCTGGCTCTCCTCCTCCCCTCCGGCAGCAACGGAAACGACACAGAGCGATTTACATGATTGCATTTTTGCCACGTCTGTTTAAAGTTGCTTTGAGAACCTTCCCCGGGTGACTCCTCCGTGTGTGCATCAGAAAGAGAGTCCCTGCCAAGGCAGAAGAGTTAGTCATTCTCTCAAAGCAGATTTAATTAACACGTCGCACTGAGTGACCTTCTGTTACTAAGAAGCTTGTCGCTAAACTCTGTTTACGCCGAGTCGTTTCCTGGGTCTGCATATATTTTTGCAGGTTTTATAAAAGCACGAATGCTTTGAAGAATGTAATTTTTGTCATGTTTGAACAGTCGTGCGCCGATAATAAGAGGCAGTTATAATCGGTGTTCAAGAGCTTCCTGGGACTGTTTAGAGTTTTAATGAATGACAGCAACAAGTGGATGCCGTCAAAACTGTAACAACCAGCAGCTGTTTTAAAACCAGTTAAAGATTATGTGTTAGTTGATAAAATAATTAACCCTAATGGTATAGTAATCTTAAAATGCCCTTTAAAACAAACCCAACATATCGGAAAACCCATGAAAAGTACACTTTTCTCCTGCCAGTGTAATAAACATAAATGTTTCTGGTCATTTTTTCTGTTTGTGAAAAAATGGAATATTTGCAATAAGTACATGTATTTTATGTTAGATGCTAAGCTAACAAATAAATTATTAAAGATTGATTTGTTTTAAAACAATTTACCTGATTTTCATTTGAAAACTGTAAGATATCGACAGAGGGGGCTGAAGTTTTTATGAGGATTAAATTCAAGCGATACCACTTTAATTTCTAAAAAAATAAAATAAAATTGTGCACAGCAGACATGAGCTGTGCTAAAGCCTTAGCAGACAGTGAGGGGGGAAAACAAGAAGGTGGGGTGGACTATTGTCAGAAGACAGTGCTTCCTTGACCAGACTGGCACAATAGTTTTCTTTCACAGCTGCAACAACAGAGTCATGACATTTTGTTCTTGTGACTGGGGCACTGCGCAAATTCCCAAACCAACAGAATCACAATAGGGCACACACAGAGGTCCCAATCACAGACCGGACACTGTGAGAGCAGAGTACTTTCGACCGCAAGCTGGAGGCAAACGTGAATGGTGGAAAATGTTACCATTTGGTTTCTGCATTCGCCCATTTGTGAAAAGACAAGGGAATCTATTTCCACTTGAGGATTTGTTGGTTTCAGCTGTTGTATCGTTGCTCGGATGTTTCCCAATGTCAGCTGTGGAATAATCTTCAAACCTTTTACCTGCCAAACTGATAAAGACAAGAAGGAGCCATATTTGTTCAAGGGACAAAAAAAAAAAGAAAAAAGAATTTAAATCCTCACTTTTAGCATGAGAAATGTTTAATTGGGTCAAGTAGTGGCGGTTCTAGCATTTATGCCGCCCTGCATAAAACCCTCATTTATCATCTATCCCCTGCCCTCCTGTCCTAGTGCCACCCTGGGCAACTGCCCACATGACCCGACACTAGAGTTGAGTACAAACATTTTACAGTTTTGTTAATGAAGGGCGCAGGTTTTACCTTTTACCGTCAGTTGTTATTTCTGCGCCGTGCTAATGTGCGTTTCCTTTGGGTTGCCAGGTTTGCCAGGGTTTTCCATCATGTTTGGGAAGAAGAAGAAACGGCTGGAGATCTCAGCCCCGTCTAACTTTGAGCACCGGGTCCACACGGGCTTCGACCCGCGGGAGCAGAAGTTCACCGGGTTGCCACAGCAATGGCAGAGCCTGCTGGCCGACACCGCCAACCGGCCCAAGCCCATGGTGGACCCCTCCTACATCACCCCCATCCAGCTGGCGCCAATGAAGGTACAACACGAATGTGCAGAGGGCATCCGGCCTGGGCGCCGAGGACAAGTCATTGCCATGTCTCCGTCTGTTGCGGCCATCGTTTGTCCTGCGTCATCGCCGTCTCCACTCACCCACGTCCCTCCTCTTTCTGACTCTATACGCTTTTCTTTTTGCTGTGTTTTCTTGTTCCTGTCTTGAATCTTTGCTCTCTCTCTTTGTGTAGGTGTCGGTCTCTTCTCACCTCTTCTCCTCCCACCTGTTGCCCTCTTCCATTAGAGAAACAAAATGGATTCTCCTCCAATCTGGCCACCATGACCAATCAAATATCTGAAATTATAGAAGCGTTGTCTCCATTTCAGTGCTTTCTCCTCCAATCTGGAGAGAAAGCACCAGATTTCTAAACTAACTTCACTAGTTAGTTTCCTCTGACATTATGCGATGCACATTTACAGATCAACAAAGCTGATACTCATTAAAACGTGATAAAACCCCTGCTAAAACTTAATTCTTGATTTGATATTGACTGAAACAATTTCCCTGCCTCTTTGTGTTGATCTAAAACTATTTTTATCTCTTCAATTTAGGGAGCTGCTATTCATAGAAAATTACTGATGTTTTCAAAAGTCTCTTGGAGAGATATTGCCATTTCAGTGCCTTGCAAAACACTTAATTGTAAAGTGGTAGAATTAGAGAAGCCAGGTGAAGACTCTTCTTCCTATATCAGCTCAAGCTCAGTCAGATTAAGTGTGGATTGTTGGTGAGTATCAGTTTTGTCTTGCCACAGATCCTCAGTTTGAGTCTGAGCTGGACTTTGACTCAAACTGAGTCAATATTTTCAGGATTGCCTCTACCCATCTTCCCACCAAGTCTAACCACTTTCCCAAAACTGGGAAAACAAAAACAAACATGCATAATCAAACGAAAAAACCAAAACAAAAGCAACAGCAAAATAGTCCAACAACAACAAAAAAAAAGAGAGTAAAGTCAACATAACATGTCTGGAAGGGAGTAGGAAGAAGCCTGTGCTTAGTTGTTCTTATTTTTCAAAACTACCAATTACTAGTTGATATCAATATTCTGCCTCTTGAGCAGTTTTACTTCAGCCTTCACAGTTATATGCTCCCTTATTGATCTTTTACAAACAAGTCTCAGCTTGCGGCTGTATTTTGGCAAGGCACTGCACATGGCAGACGACGCAGCACTAAATCCGGTGGGACTTTTGACCCAAAACATTAAGAAAAACAAACAACTCTCTAAAAAACACATTTTCTGGAATTGATCTGATTTACTTTTGTTTTCCATTTGACATTTAAACCTGCCGTCATGTGAAACCATCTTGCATGCCGATGCTTCTCTTCAGTCTGTGTAAACTCCTCTGTGAACGTGTGTTCCCTCTCCTCTCTCTCTCTCTGAGTGTCTCCTCTGATGTGTTGTTGTTCATTGGTTCCGCTTAACACGTCACTTTGACACATTCAGTCCATTGAAAACAGTCAGTGACTATATATGCCTCCCCCCTCCCTCTTTACACATGGGAAGATTTCTCAAATTGCACCTTGATGCTTGTGCTCAACTTTCAGTCGGTGGCACCAGAACAAGGTTTTGTTGCTTAAATTGAGCCACAGTTTCTCTGCTAACGTAAATCTTTTCAAACACTTGTGTCATTTGTAACTGAACGCTCACATAGGAGCCCGTATTGCTTACAAGCACCACATTGTCTATTAGTCCTAGAGGAACCGCTTTCAGGTCCTCCTGACAAGAACACCTGAACTCAGTGAAAAATTCAGTAACGCAGAACAGCAATATGCCACAGGAGATATCTCTGAAGAGGGGGAAACAAGAAAAATAATTCTCTTGCTCTCTTCACAGATATCTCCCCAGAAAGTCCGGTCGTCTGAAACGCCGTTGCCCAAAGTATGACCTCCTCTTTCCTTTCTGTTTTCAACCCCTCCCCTCCTTTTTATTTCTATTATTATTATTTATTTTTTCCTTTCCTAACGGCCACCTTCACACAGTTCAAACTGGGCCGTTTTGTTTCCACATGTCTCCCCTGCTGCCTGCTGCCATGCATTTTCAGGTGGAGGTGGGATGTCAGCAGGGACAGGGAAGAGACAGAGAACGACGACTCCACACATGACATAACCACATCGCCGTGCCGAGAGTCTTTTCTTAGAGCTCCTCCCCACTCCTCCTGTGTTGTCTTGCGCATGAAAACCTCCGTAGAAAAGATAAGACTTAAACTCCGGCGGCATGCTTCCCTTTTGTTTTCCCAATTGCTGCAGAGCACCATTGAAAATGATGATGAAGATAATCATGATGATGGTGATGATAATGATGGTTGCTGTGATGTGAAGTGCATGTTGTCATGGCAGCTGATTTTGCTCCGACGGAGGCCAGCGCTCTGTAGAAAATGGGTCACGGAGGGTTTGCATGTGTTAGAGGAACCCTTCGTTTCATGTCGTCTTTGAACTGGAGCTCCTCAAGCTTGGGGTGGGCGGAGGGACATTTCCTGTCCTCTTCTTTTCCTCTATAGCGCTGCTTCTCTGCTGTTAGCATGCCGGATCATGACGGCACACGACTGTGTGCAAGTTGAGGAAACCATCAGCAAATTTCTAAAAGGGGGGGGTGTTAAAAATCAGGCTCTAGTTTCTGTTCGGCATGTTCAGGTGATGCTCACACTAACCCTAACCCTACAAACGAATGAACAGGATGGAATCAGAGCAAAGCATTGCTTACTCCAAGCTGATGGTATGCTGAGACATTAATTGTTGCTGTTTCACACAATGAAGGCATTAGTTTTAGACTAGAGATTGAGACTACAGGACTCAATCTCTAGTCCAAAAGATTCTCCAAAAACTTACAAGTCTTTGGAGCTACTAAACTTCAAATGTGCCTCAGGATGAGCTTACTTGTCTTTTCTTTTCTCCAGTAAAAGAAAAACAAAAAAATCATGTTTTTTTTTTTTTTTTCTTTTGCACCCTCTCTGTAAATTTGGGAGTTGGACGTCTACAGTTGTAAAGTAATTCAAGATAAAGTAACGTCATTCCAGAGAAAGTGCTGGACGCGACTGAAGTTTTAACCAGCTGGATGGACCACGTGGTAATAAATAACTCCCTTTTCTTGCCTGTCGCTGTGCACGATCGGTCAGGTGGCTGAAAGACGGCTACCACAATGTTCCCCACCGTAAGACCATTTGGGCGGTTAGGAAATATGTCTCGTTGTGAAAAATTTGGAAAGTCTTGGTGTGGAAACCTCAGTGCTTCAATAGTGACAAATAGTGACAAAAGGGTTGCTTTGCTTATTTTTTAAACAATTTGAAACTTTGGAGTAAAATTACACTGGACCAACAGTTTTCACTGTAAAATAGTTGCTTTTGAATTGGATTCAGAAATTTCCAAAACTCTCAAAAGAAATTACTCCAACTGAGACAAAATAAAACGTCTTGATTAAAATAAGTTATTGGGATGTTTAGAGTAAAAATATCAGGCGATAATGTCAAACCATATCTCAATTGATTTAGCAGAGACTCAGGTGTGCAATCATCTGTGAAATAAATAACATTCATGAGGTACAAGAGAGACAAGAAATTGCTGACTGGGACTCATGCCTCCCCTGCCACAATATTTAACAGCGACGCCGGTGAACATGCACAGATGAAATCTTTCTACATGTTTTCAAGGTTACCACTTGCCTTACTCTGTTTTTCTCTTCCAGGTAAAACAATCTTATTCTCCCCAATACGAGTCCCACACACTAATGTAATGAAGTAGTCCCAAAAATGATATTTCGTTTATGCTTTTGTTCTTCAGGGCGAGTTATGCTTAATTTTTTTTTACAGTTACGTTAGTCGTTATTATGTCACGTTGGTTTTCAGGAAGTAATTATAAGTCATCCTGTAAAATCTGTGTGATTCATATCTATTCTTTAATGCGTTCATTGTCATCTTTAGTGAGTTGGACGGTTAAACTCAGGAGCGACTTATCTCTTAACCAGCAGAGTTCCGGTTTTCTATCGGCTTTTTATACTTGTTGCTCTGTTAATTTAAGAAAAACAAAAAGGTGTGAAATACAATTATAAAAACTACTTAAAAAAAACTAAATTCAGCAGCGAGTTATTTTATATCTTTGCTCTCATACCACAAAATAAGGTCAAATTTATTCTAGAAGTTGTAATCAATATGTCACAAATTAACAAGTGTTGGAAGCACAGTTGATTTTGTTATTTGTTGTTGTTATAAATGAAAACTATCTAAAACTATCTTTGAGTTTCATACTTTGAAACTCAAATGTGTTGATGGCTGTTACAGCCTGATGGCTACTTTCACGTAACTTATAATGGCTGAAAAAGAAACGAGCAAATGCAGGAAACACAATATTACATCGCGTCATCATTAAAGAAGTGCCAACCAAAGTGACTGATTTATTTCTACAATGGGATCAACAAAACCCTCAGTGGACTGACTTTAAAAGTGGTGAAATGAATGCGTTAATGTGGCTCACATTGTGCCCTGATGATTAAAAGAAATTTGGAGAAATATTCTGATCCTCCCAAAAACAAAGGCTTTATCTTAAAGAAACAAGGAAAAGTAAATGTGAAAAGATGCATTTGTTGGTCAGAGGAAAATAAATAATTTACAAGCTGCGAGATTTGTCAAGGTTATTCCTTTTACAAGCACTAATTACTGACTTTCACTTTCCCAACTTTTTTTTTTTAATTACATTTTTCATTTCAGAATTTAAAACAAGTGGGACATAAATGCAATCTCTCAGGAAGCATCAAAAATACATAATCTCCAGTTGAAAGTCTTCATGGTTGGATTTTATTCTCTTGGTGTGACAGGTTTTCACCCTTAAAATATTAAATCTGGGTCACTTGCATCTATAGCCACCTGGAAACCTCACACTTATGGAAAACCAACAGATTCGTGGGTCAGTTTACTGGTTTGAAGAAGGTACATTTCCATCCATCTGGAAGATTCATTTTTGATCTATATTGTCCAGATTTGTTGTATTAGATGTACGGTCAGTTTTCAGGAAGTCAGTTCTGGTATAGTGTGTGTGTGTTACCATGGCTTCCAAGATGGGCTCTGTTATTTATAGTGTCCCATCCGTGGCTCGATATCTTTCTCTCCTGGAGAGGAAGATATCTGTTCCTCTAAAGCTAGGCTGTTCTTCGTGGCAGACTCTTTCTACGACGGCTTTGTGTGAAAGTGTTTATGCTCGCCCCAGGAGGGCGTGAATAACACCGCCTCAAGTCTGGCACACCTCCGGAGATGTCTTCATTCAGACAAGGCGCCGTAAAGGGCTGCCTTATTGAATGTGCATGTGGACCTGTGGGCACGTAGACGCTACTTTTAGATGATATCTAACGAGCATGTGAACACGGTCGGTGTGGCCTCGGGCTCCCTCGCTCGTTGTTTATTCGCAGGTTTGTAGTTTTTGTCGCCGGACTGCTCCGCGTCCATTCTGTTTCATCCAGCCTCCGCGAGGTTGAACTTGCTGGTGTACTTTCAATAATTGTGGTATAACTTAAATGTACTTCAGCTAAAGGACTGAAGCAGTTTTAGATGTCCATACACTTTTTCATCAGGACTTTCTGGTGGAGAGCAAAAATGTTTGGCTACATCGATTTCAAAGTTTGTTTGTTGAACCATAAACGCTGATCTCACTAGCAAAGGAGAACTTCAGTGAATTCAGTGTTTTCTGACCACCTATAAGTCGTAGATGGGCTCTAAAACTAGTTTTTGTGAGCTGTCTACTCCTGGGAGAGCTCCCAAGTGTGCCAGTTTTTATCCTGTATGTGCATTACAAATCTCAATTTGGTGCAAATGCATCCTAATGCCTTAGAAATTGCTTGGTAGTCTATTCCATTGTTATAATAGTTAATAATTGTATTGCTTGATTCTTCAGCCTGGCAGTAAAATTCTGCCTCGTTATGAAACTGAACAAATAAATGCGGTCAAAAACATTTAATTTCTGAGGTAATAATAGGGGAGGGGAATTGCTTTTTCCACACAAAGTCAAGCCGGTCTGTTTTTTTTTTTCTACTTGGTAAATACAATCATTAATTAAAGACTTCAAGATGATCTTTGCCGGATATTAACACTTGAAGAAATTGATAAAAGGAACAGCACTGTGTGTGTCTGTAGGTGTGTGCGTAGGTAGCTGCGTTAATTTGTTGCATTCATTAGCACTGCAGGTGGAGAGCAGTGTCTTATATCAATATCAGCTTTGTGTTACGCTTTGGCTTTGACACCTGTAAATCGCAGGCTCCTTTGGAGCTGATTAGGCATTTACTGCATTGACATCTGTGTTAGTGTTTGTCTGTGCTGGTAGATTGGTGTGTTTGTGCATGCCTGTGTGGATATTTAGGGCTATTGGCTTGTTATTGCCATCTGCTGAACCCTGGTATCTCGTGTTTCCTCAACACTAAGCCTGTATTGCATTTCTTCATTCATTTAGGCCAGCGTTTCCCAACCCTGACCCTCAAGACACGGTGTCCTGCTTCCTTTATTTTTTTATAGGCGTTTTCCTGCTTCTGCGCACTTGATTTCAATTGATGGTTGATTAAGAGGCTTTTGCTGAACTGCAATCATCTGTATCAGGTGTGTTAAAGCAGGCAAACATCAAAAATATACAAGGCGCTTTGTCTCGAGGACTAGGGTTGAAAAACAGTGACTTAAGAGACTGAAAGATGGGTAATCAGTTTAATACAACTGACTAGTCACGTTTAAATAAATCTTCAAATTTTACCAAACCAGTTAAAATCCTCCATTCTTACTTATTTTTGTAGCTTATTCTGTTTGAAGTTTCAACCTGCTGATGCCAGTTCCAGCTGATTAGTTCAGCTTGTCGTTAAGAACCATAGTGTAAAATAATAAAAAACAGCATTTTAAATAGTCCTTATAGTCTAGCGTCCTGTCTATAATTAACTGTAGATGTAGACCTTTAGAAAAATGCAATGTTTCCAGTATATTATATAGCATTTTTTGATTTGCAGTAATGTCACTGTGAGTACGCGAAAGCCGTGCTTTCAGACTTAGAGCGAGATTATAACAGGTAATTTTCTTTGAAGGTCATGTTGGCGTGGCTGAATGAGGCGGTATTCTCAGCTGACGCTGCGCAGCACTGATGATGGTGAAGGAATGAGGCCGATTGTCGCCGAGACGTATGGATTTTCTTTTTTCTTGTAGCAGAAAATAAAAAGTTATTCTTAGTTTAACACATCAAGACGGAGACCGTCTCCTGGAAGTGCTGACTTGATTTCCTTCCGGATGCCTGCCCTTTCCTTATTTTTCTCTACTCTATTTGCAATCTCTTAATATTTTTTTAAACAATCTGCTGCTACTCCCCAGATATCTGAGCTGTAGGTTTACATGTAGCGCAGGTAGAGTGTAGGTGGTGGGGATATTTTAGGGAGCTGAACAGCTTGCTGCAGTAAGACCCATTATAGTTCCACTGAAAATACCTCGACTTACATCACGCCAGAAATATGCACTTGAATGCAGAATTTTGAGGTAAATTTGCAGAAGATCTTATTTAGGTGACGTATTGTTGTCTGTTTTATTTGAACAATGTGCCCTCAGTCAAAGTATGAAAGAAACAAGTCATTTCCTTATTAATAATCTCACAACCAAGGCTTTTAAAAATGATTTGTGGCTGAGTCCGTGCCTGAATTCAGCTCTTCTTACCTGTTGGGTCTACTGTTTGCCATTTTGTCAACTGTCTTAATGCTTATTGCATTAAAACAGTTTTCAAAACTGTGCATGAGTTAAGTGCATGAGCCCTGTGTAGGGCCCTGTGTAGGGCTGCACCAAATTAGAAGAAAATGCAATAGACGAAAAATAATAACTGTTATTTCTGATCACAAATGTCTGAAATATTCCACAACTAACAGTACGTTGGCTCGACATCTGAAGGTAGACTTGGTGCTGCTCTAAATGTC
Source organism: Poeciliopsis paucimaculata (assembly GCA_903067055.1). Lineage (NCBI taxonomy): Eukaryota > Metazoa > Chordata > Actinopteri > Cyprinodontiformes > Poeciliidae > Poeciliopsis > Poeciliopsis paucimaculata. The sequence goes on from CAEGAD010004457.1 coordinate 53,989, forward strand.
AGTGGGTCGGTCGTCCAGCTTCCCCCACCAGTTTACTGGCAGATTATGGAGAGGGGAAACTTGATCATTAGGTTCCTCAGCAGATAGTTTCAGTGGGCTTGGGGGCCGGTTTACAGTGGGGTCATGCAGCTGCAGACAGGCTTGGGGACATGTATGGGCAGGTGGGCAGTTTTCTGGGGCTGTGGCACGCAGGAGGACTCAGTGGTTGAGGGGAGCAGCGGCGCTTTAAGGTTGGAGACGAGAACAAGTCAAAGGAAGGATGAAGACCGAAGAGGCAGCAGTGTTAAAACGCCGGGTTCACAGGCAGCTGCAGGTGGGCTGTTTGACATGCCATATTTCCTCTGATTCCAAGCTGCATGTAGGCGTGGAGGCTATACATAGCTTTGTGTGCGACAGGTGCTTACTGGTAGCAGTTAGGTGCACACCTCACGCCAAACGGCAGCTACATCGGTGAACGTTTTTATTTGCGTTTGCTTCCAAAGGTCATTTGTTTTTGAATTTACACATTGGACTGGTTGAACACTTCATCTGGGCATTTCTTGATTTATGGTTTCTTGTTCTCGTGTTTCGTGATGCGGTGCAGGTTTGTGCGCCACAGCAAAAGCAGCGCAGATGTACGTATGGCTAGAGAAGGGGAGCTTCTAAAAATAGCCTTTCTGATTTCCGAGGGTCACCCAGTCCTTGCTTCGGAGGTGAAAATGCAAACCTTTGTCCCTACTGAATAAGGAAGGAAGAATGAAGTCTCTGATGTGGACATCCGCTAAGCGTTTTATTGGAGTTCGTGTTGCAAACATGGGGAGAGCTCCAAGATGGTAGTCTGTCCTGAATGAGATTAGAGTGAGGTGAAGGAATCTCCTAATACATCTTGATGCAAGGTTTGATTAAAAAAAACAACAACTTATTTTCTTGAATTCTTGAACACAGCATTAGCCACATTTAATAATGTATGTGGGAATTTTTGTTTCAATTTCAATAAAACCAGCATTTTTGCCCGCATCCCTAATTATTCTCAGAAAAGGCGATTGCATACTTGAATAATCAGATTTTCTAGGCACTTTTAATTAATCATACATGATTTTGTGTTTCCCCGGGGTAAGTATATAAAGTGACATAAAGGCCATTTCTTTTATACACAGGCCACCAGGCTGGACTCACTGTTATCTTGCCACCACTTGACTAGTGAGCATGATGGTGAAGTACGTCAAAGCTCAGTGCTTGTTGTCAACAAGTCTCCATGACAACCATTACAGGCTATCTACATCCCAAATGCTAGTTTCTTTTTCTGTCTTACCAACACGAAAACAAGCGTGTTCACAACACCAACTTTACTGGGACTGTAACTGGACTCATGCAAAATGGCCAGATTGAGCAGCAAAACACTCCAAGTGGCATTGGCATTGAACTAAAGGAGTATAGTGGAGGATGTGTGATGCTGTGGGACTGACTCTTTAACTGGGGAACTTTATTAGAGTCAATGAAGATGTTTTAAGTAAAACATCCGCCGGTCTCTGTCAGACAACTGGAAATGGGTAATGGGTCTTTCAGCCGCATAATGTTTTTTTTTGTTTATTTTCAGTGTGGGATTATGCTGCTGCACCAGACGGTGAGCTTATTATTTATTTTTATCTTTTACATCTTTACCAGAGGAGCCGAGGAATGCGACCAGCGCTTTACATAAGAATGTAATTTTTGGTGCTTCTTTGCTCCAGATCTGTCAAACACACCGACTCTTCCAGCCACTGAGCTTTTTTATTTGACCTAACGTAAGGGGTTTGTGATCAACGTGCGTTTCATTTCACGTTTAATTTGATTTGGTCTCCCTGTGTATCACTTTCCCCACTCGCATTGATCCGGGATTAAATTGGTCATAGTGGAAATAGACTAGAAGAAGGAAAATAACTCCGGATTGATGTTTGTGTGTGACGTGCCGTCACACAGACAGAGGGAGCATCTGTCTCGCTTGGCACTGAGTCGCAGTGGATGGCGTTGATTTAGACCTCGCTTGTTCCTTTCTCCGCTTCTCTCCACTCGTCTCTTCCTCCTCCTCCTCCTCTTCTGCTCCATCTCTTAGTGTTGATGCACGTCTGCCACTCATGGTCACATTGTACCCAAAAAAAAAAAAAAAATAATAACAAAAAATGCCTTCACAGAGGCTTCAGAGCCAAAGTTGGCAGTGAGGTTTGGCTTTCAGCGACATGCGCTGCACTTTGCCAGGGGAGCTCAAACTGTCCTGGCATTAATGCCGTCCCTCAATGTCTCAGTGGAGACTTTTTGGAAGGGCATTTAGGCGTTGAATTTTCAACAAGCGAAAGTGTTGCTTAAGACGATGTGTCAGAGTTTAAGCGCTGCAATTTGGTAGCGGCTTTACAGCGCAGCCCAAATTTTGTTTTGATGAGAAACTGAAAAGCAACTGCTAATCCTCTTGAAGGCGTGACGGCAGCTGCTCAGACGGCTCGGCGAAAGGCAGCTTTCAGTGGCCGAACCTGTGCTATCCTCATGTGGCCGCGCTGCAAAGTGCAGCTCCTGATCTTGAAATGGAGAAGACTTAAAACGTGACCAGTAGACTGACTTCTGTTGCATACATTTATTTCTTCATGCAAAAACCTACAGTTTTATCTGCTCTCTCTTTCATGTTAGATCAGTGCAGCTTTGAGTGCAGCAGGTTGCTGGATCGGGATAAAACATATTCAGGATGTGTAAAGCAAGAATGAACCCATGTTAAAATGTTTGATTTGAAGAGAAGGAACTTAAGAAGTCTGGGATTTTCTAGGTTTGAAAAGAAAAACAAAAAAAAACCCCAGCTTCCTCTCTTTTTAATAAAGCATGTTTGCTGTCTTGCTGGAAACAGACAATATTCTGGTTATGAATAAACAACAGGTGATTGTTATGGTGTACAGCTACAAAGTATTTTTTGGTTACAGCATTGAATCATAAAATTTAAAAAACTGCACTGCAGGTGGGCAAAATATTAAAAACATTAATAAATGAAGAATATATGAATTGCATATTCCCGAGTACATATTCCAAGTTTATCTGTTGGAAGACAAAAGTAAAAGAGTCATGCGTTTTATTTATTTATTTAAAATTAAGAATTACATTAATACATATTATATTAATACATTTAATTTGTGCCCAGTTAATTCTATTATCCAGTGTTCCAGGGTATCGATGACATTTCTGAGATTAAGCTAAAAATTTTAGTTTTTATTTTCTTCAAAATTTTTCTACTTTTCAATCTCAGAAATTTCCAAGTCATTTCTAGAAAATCTCTGAGATTAATCTCAAAATTTTTGAATTTTTTGCCAGAAATTTACTCCTCCTTTGTTTTTCTATCTATAATGACCCTAACACACCGTCATACAAAAACTGCCCTTGTTGGCTTCAGGCAAAAATAACTTTATTCTTTCTTTTTGATTATTTTCTCTTTCTCTTGTGAGTAGAGTCAAAATCAAAACCAGTGCTTCATTGCCCCCTATGAGACATTAGAGGTAACTGCATGTCTCTGAGTGAAAATTTGTTGGTTCAGATGAGCAAAAAACAGGAATGAGTAGAGGTTATTTTGTGTTGGAGTGGATAATTTATTTATTTTTTTAGATTTCTGACCATGAGAGTAAAATACGACTCTATGTACATGTGTGTAAAACTGTTATGTGACAGTCGGGGAAACAGAGTTGAAGCTGAGAAGCGGGTGACGGTTTTCTCTAGGGGCTGACAGGACTCAGATTAATGAGCTCTTCTGTGTAATTAATCTTTGGGCAGCTGTCTGTTTATCTGTCCCTAAGTTGACAAGAAGATAAGTGCAGGACAGACAGTTTGATCCCCACCTCTCCCTTCCAGCTTTCTTCCTCCTCTCCCACTTTTAGATCTAAAACTTTCTCTGACAGTAACACACCCAGGGCCTCCTCAGAGAAGGATAATCTCTCTGACTCAGTGGGATCACACACATGCTCGTGTCACAGCAGATGAATTTCTTGGCTATTATGTCTAGTAATTTCTGAAGGCTGTGCAGTGCGAGTCTGCTTGTGCTCAGACAACCAGATCAAACCACTCGCAGCCGAGATTTGCTGCAGTGATGAACTAAAGCAGGATTTGGTTAGACTCTGGTTGTGTTTTATTTTTGCGTTTTTCCACTAATCCTGTTCGCTGGCGGTTCCAGCCACTGCCCTCTGTGCGACTCGTTCACCCTGGCCTTGTAGCTGAGCCACTGCCCGACTCATGTCAAAGGGGACCGGGTCACGCTCCTCTAAACGGCCAGCGATGGAGATCTGGACATAGCATGAATCATACAGCTGCAGGAAACGGGCTCAGCTTCCAGCAGCACGACACACACAGTATTCTGTATCTAAACTATAATATATGAGGATTACTGCATGAAATGTATCTATTTTCTGATTAAGTGTGAGCAAATCCCACATCCTGCAACCAAAGATGGATGTAGAAGACGTAAAGCACGACAAATGTGTTGAGACAAAGACGATCAAAGAGGCATAAAGAGTAACATTGAACCTCTGAATCACACTTTAGTGAATAAATAAATAAATATTACCAGTAATGTCACATATTGCTTTTAGTTACATTCTCAGAACATTGACCTTTTCAGGTCTAAGAAGCCTGTAAAAGCTCCTGCAGTCCTGCTGTGCTGCTGGCCAGTTAGCTCTTCTTCTGTTTCTGCTTTGTTCATAATAATGAGACCCATCAACACAATATTGGCCAAAATTAACAAAGTGCATAGCAACACATTCTTTATTCTGGACGATTTATTTGATATTATCCGCAATTCTTAGAAATTTTACGTGAAGTTGTACCACAAAAACATGGCACCCCTGGTTTAGCCCCTTTCTTTAGACACAAGAGGTCGCTGTTGTCTTAGCTACAAGACCGCAGGACGCTGATTTATCTTTAAACAGCCCCTCTTACTCACTTTGCTTCTTATGTTTATGGTTATTTTTCAAGCATATACTGTTATTCGGCTTTGTAGACTTCTCTTTTAGTTAGACCTGTCTGTTAGAATTAGTAGTGTTTGGTTTACAGCAGGATGACGGAGGTTGTTTAGGATTGTAGCTAGCCGCTAGCCGTTAGCTGTTAGCCTGAGGACAAGGGTCAGCAGCTCGAAGCCTGTTAATCATGAACATGCAACTAAAGCCTCTTCTGTGTGTTAGGTAATAACACTTCAAGAAATCTGACTTTGTAAAGTCTCTTTCAGCGAGCCTCGTTGTCAGGCAGTATTGTGATCCAAAGTCTCTATTTTACTGTGCTTTGAGGTCTGGATTAGGACTTTTATTAATGATTGTAATGTAACACACGAGCTTCAGAAATCTGGCTGTACTGTGTTAGTTTACCGCGCCTGGACAGCAGAGGGCAGCAAAACACAAAACATCGAGTAAAGAGTCAATAGCCTAATTTACCCTCTGTCATTTTGCCTTTTAAACGTTTTAAAAGACTTTTGATTTGTATTTGGCAAACTTCTCTGGTTTGTTTGCTGATGATCAGAAATATAAAAAAAATCCTTTGCTTTTGTATCTTATTTTACCTTCAAAAAAGTTTAACTACAGAAAACATGTTACTTTCCCTTGACTTTAGGTTAAGAATAAGCTCTATAGCTATGTAAAAATTAAACAGATTTATTTTTTCCTGAAAACTATCAACATTGAGAGAAATCAGTATAACCTTTCACGTCTCTTGAAGAACCAGGATGGTTTAAAGTCTATTTTTTTAGAGTTCTCCTGGCTAAACTTGACGTCTGTTTTTTTTTTATATTTAATGAAAATATTTGTGTTTTGAATAAATGTATTAATTTAGACATTTCCAAAGCAAAGGGGCAAGTAGTGGGGCATCACACGGTGCAGCGGTAGCCCCACTTCCAGAGTCTATGACTTCCATGTAGTTGTTTTGGGTTCAATTCCTAACCTTGTGACCTTTGATACATGTCTCACCCCTGTTCTATTCATTCATTTTCTGTCTGATTACTCTGAGTAAAGATTACTAGCACCAAGTTATGTAAAAAATAAGAATAGCAGAGTAGTATAAGAGTAACTTCTGTGTTATATTTTAATATATGAGCATTTTATTCCCTTGAGAAAAGAAAGTATAGAAATGTGGATTTTTGCAGCATGTTGCAGTACAATTTCTGTTCAGCAGAGGGAGGTAGAGTACATCTTAAATCTTTTGAAATGAGTCAAGTTTTCATCTTACTCTCATGTTTTTTGTCAAGTCATGCATAAGAGTCATTTTATTATCTAAAACTATTTAAAGACCAACACACATTTGCTTCTGACATGCTTTTTCTTCCATTTGCGTAAAATCCCAGGTTGATCTTGTATAGCTCCTTCTTAATCAGCAGTGTAATCGGTCTGCTCCCGTACATTTTCTCTCCGATATCATTTTAGTCATAAAGCAGTCAATGGGCTTCATAAAACGGTCACTGCTGCAGTAGGATAGTGCACTGCAGGAAGAGCACAGCGTAGTAGCACACTAGCGTTGTTTGTGTGAGTAAAACCTCATCTTTCTTTCTTTCTTTCTTTCTTTCTCTCTCTCTCTCTGTCTCTCTCTCTCTCTCTCTCTCTCTCTCTGTCTCTCTCTCTCTCTCTGTCTCTCTCTCTCTCTCTCTCTCTGTCTCTCTCTCTCTGTCTCTCTCTCTCTCTCTCTCTCTATCTCTCTCTCTCTCTCTATCTCACTCTCTCTCTC
>CAEGAD010004458.1:0-45761 GCA_903067055.1 Poeciliopsis paucimaculata
AAAACCACTGCCCCATTCATCCGTGCCGCTGACCTTATATTCCCGTGCCCAATCAACTCACCCACCGCCAAACAAACCTCCTCCACGCTGCATGGAGAACCGGCACCCACCTTGATGCCATTTTTCCGTGTCAGCGCGGAGAAAAAACCACCACCGACAACACCCACCATTGTTGCCGTCAGACGCCGGCAAAGCCAGGCACGCCTTGACGGCCACACCCAAAAACTAAAACGAAACAAACAAACAAAAAACCTAAACCGTGACAAAAATTAACACAAAATTACAATTTAAACAAGTAAAACTAAACACCTAGTGAGAAAAACAAAGATAGAAAAGATACACAATCGCTCTCTCTCTCTCTCTCCTTCCGCTCTTCCTCACACACCCTCCTCTCACACGAAGAAGAAGAAAAACAATTACGAAGAAGCTAAACTGGGAAACCGAACAGATGTCTGGTTCAACCTCAAATTTGCAAGGTGGAATCTGCCGACTGTCTGCGCGTTGGTGCGGAAAACCCAAGTATTTGTCTCACTGCTGCTGCCGCTTCCTCTTTGGTGTTTTTGAAGTATTTCTACTTTAAGGTCAAACTGAACTTTCTGTTCCTCCTCCAGGTCGTCATTTTAAAGTTGTGCTGCGAGCTGCTGCCGGGCAGGGCAGCTTGTGAAGGCTCTTGATTTCCCTGGGGACTTTCACGGCAGCCATGGCCACACTTTGAGATTACCTTCACCGTCTCGCAGGCCCAACACGACAGCAGCGCTGCTTGTTGATTATGTGACTGCCTCTCAAATCGCAGGGCAATAGACTGCTGTCCTGATCAGATTCAGGGTCAGAAGTATGATCACATATTTTCAATATATATATATATATATATATATATATATATATATATTGTTCCCCAGGTTCCGCCTGCGGCAGGATTCAGACACAACGAAGGACTGAATATGAATTTATTTATTCGTCCATCAGAGCAAGTTACTTCCTGGTTGGTCACTGAAACAGGGTGAAGACAAAGCTATTGTCCAGCAGCAGGGTCTTCCCAGGCAGTGGAAATGGGAAACATGTTCCAGTCAGTGAAGCGATCCGGCACCGGCCTCCGACAAAACCACTAAATCTGCCCTCTTAAAATCCCTTTCATGTCGTTCTCCTCTTCGTTGAAATAGCAATGTAATTCAGGTTTTGCATTTGCTACTAAAACTTATCTTTCCTCAACAAATTTCAAACAATATGTGGGTTTTTGTTGTTGTTGTTGTTTACACCATTTTCCGCAAATATTAAGATCCCGTGGAACAAAACGTATCCGTCCTCTTTTCGGATATAACTTGTATCTTGGTTACAAGATTTTATTTGATGAAATAAGATGTTGGCTCTTTAAAAGTTACGACACATTTTCCTACAGTAGATATTCATCAAAAATTGATTTAAAGGTCATGTAGCATTTTTGGCTCCAAACAAGGTTTGTTTTCTTTTTTTTTTCTTTTTTTTTTTGGCTGCGCTGAGGGTAAAAATGGCCCTTTGAGCTGTAAAGGTTGCAGATCCCTGATCTAATGCGCTCCACTGTAGCTCCGGCTGTTTTAGAGTCGATGTCCGAGCCTCTGCTCCAGCCTCCAGTAGTTTACTCTGGTTGCTCTGCATTTAGCGCCATCCAACCTTTCCCAGTTCCTACTGGAGATAAGAGTTTTCTTCTATCACCACCGTGATCTGAAGCGAGGGACGTCCATTTTGTTAACCGATGACTCGATTAATCGAAAGGATAATCGATAGATTACTAAAATATTGGTTTACAACAGCCCTGTTTCATATTATTATTTATTTTATTATTCTACAGTAACCCTGTCACTGTAGAATACATCAACCATTGTATTTGTATGAGTGCTAATGCACTGCGTGTGTGAGGAGCGTGCATGGTCCTACTACAGTTTCATTGTCTGACTGATGGATTGTTTGGCCCAGTAGTAAGAAAACAGACAAAGAGAGCCTCAAAGAGCTTTGGGTTGTGTTTTTTGATACACATGCATAAATCGTATCTGATTTAATCCAGATGTTCAAATTGGTTAACAGGAGGAAGAGGAAACAAGTGAAATGATGTTATCCTTCGTGAAGCTGGCGGCCTGAGTCATTTGAGAGACGTCTCTGGTGGGAAGGAAAGAGGACTGGGAGGAAACGCAGCCGGGACGACTCAGACAATAAAAAGATTTGGATGTGCCACTTCCCTAACAGAGACCTCCGAGTCAGACCGAGCCGCTCTGGAAGGGTTACGCAACTGCAGCGTGCGGCTTTAGAAGTAAAACAGAACCTTTTGCTGTTCTGTCAACTTATAAACCGGAGTGGACGTTCACAGGCTCTTGAAATGCGGCATTTGGGGAAACGCGCAACACGCAGTGTTGGGAAAAAGTATTTTCACCCATTGTAGAGGTCATCTGACAAATATTAGTGGATAACCTGTGGAATCATTTCAAAGTTTTGATTTGAAGTCTGTCAAATCAACAATTAACTGGGATTAAATCCATTTTAATGAGGTCTTAGTTCAATTAAATCAGGCTTGATTTGCTGCCAAACCAGTAGAAACCAGAACATCCCTTGTGGTGGATCCCGAAAAGGGGAGACAAACTGCATCTTGGATTTTCTCGGGTTGTGTTTGACGCGTTTTCACGTCTGTTTGATCGTCTCTAAGGGAAAGTACTTTTATCTAGAAAATGGATCCCTGTTGAATAAAATCAGAAAGAAATAAGATCAAACCAACCGTCAACAATCTGTGTGCATTATCTGTGGTGGAAAGAGGAGATTAACACAGCTTCAGACAGATTCTGTGGTTTTAAACAAACTAAGATTCTCCTTTCCAGCCTAAATTATTATTTTTTTATCATCCAGTCTATTGCCTGTTGTGCATAGATGAGAAACAAAATCCCAGGAAAAATGCTTTTTCTTCACTCTAAATAGTAAAAAATAAGCAATTCTCATGAGGATGATGTTATTTTTTTATTTTTTTTTAAGGATGAAGGTTTAATATCTAAATCCAATATGAAGGCATGGGCTTGATTCCACAGATTTCCTGCGCCGCACTGAACAGAGCTTCGGCAAGCCCAGCTGGGAAAAGGACTGTGGCGTCCTAAAGACGGGGCTGATGGAGGCTGACGGCAGTCTGAAAGCGTGCACATTTGGCGGCCGCGGCGATTGAACTGTTTGGATTAAATGCAGTTAAACACCGAAGTTAGATTTAAAATCTCAAGCTGGTGCTGCAGCTGTTGGAGCCGCAGAAAGCCGGGATAATTGAATGTCACTTGATTTCACTGATGCACAGGATCGCTCCTGATCAGTGCCGCGCTTGATATGAATAAATAAATAAATAAAAACATCAACTGTGCTGAAAACACACTCCAGCCTGCACTAGATGCATGGCATTAAAGGCTCATTTTACAAGATACGTGCTTCCTTCAGGGTTACACATTGAACGGATCACATAAAAGCTTATAAATGTAGGAAATCCACTTCCACATTTAGCCAAGAGGCAATTGGGTCATTTTTTTTTTTTTCGAGATTTTTCCTGAATGCATTTTTTAATGATGACATTAACGCTGCCTCAAAGGTAGAAAAAGTAGGTCTTCAGTTATTGAGTAACCTTTTTGAAGCAGTAAAGTAAGAAGAGGCAGCTATAGATCTCACATCCAAAAGTTAAAGCTGCCCTGGTGTTTGCGAGAGTCGGCGGTGTGCTTAGAGTTCCTCGCAGGGAACAGAGGGCCTCGCAAAAGTAATCCTGGGCATTAAGTAAATGCCTTTCATCCCACTGCAGTTTGAAATTAAGATAAACTGCGTGATCTTTTGTGATAAGCCAACACAAATTAGTGAAAGACTGTGAAGTTAAAGAAAAATTAGATAGTTTTCAAACTTTCTTGACAATAAAATAAATGTGAAAAGTGCGGCGTGGCTTGAGATTTAGCTCCTGAATCAATACTTTGGGGTGTGACTCTAATACCTTTATGTCTAAAGAGTGGACATTTTGCCCATTCTTTCTAAAATAGCCCAAAACTCCCTGATCTCTGACTTTATTAAGACCTGCCACAGATTTTCATTTGGATGCCAGTACATAGACTGAGTCATAGCAAGAAAATACTTTTATCTAAATAGCATATCCTCACTGAATCAGACATAGTTACTTAAAACATAGCTACTTAACCAACTAGGTAGCTAGCCTAGTTAAAGCTAACTAACTAGGTCGATAACCCTGCCTGGCGGTTAGCTAGGTAACTAACTAGGTACCAACCTAGATAACTATTGTAGCATGGTAACTAACTAGGTAGATACCTATCTAACTAGACAGATAACCCTGTATCTAGTTAGCTAGGAGCTAAGCTATTGCCTGTTGTGCATAGATGAGAAAGTTAGCTAGGAGCTAACTAGATACAAACCTAGATAACTAGGGTAGCTCGGTGTCTAGTTTCTAGCTACCTTTGTTAGCTCGCTAGGTAGTACTATGCAGCTAACTACCTAAATACCCTGGATAGCTGGAGTATCTATCTATCTATCTATTTAGTTTTTTGTTTTTAAGGCAAATAGAACTGGAACCTCAAACAATTTGATTCCACCTACAGCTCTGCACAGGAAGGAGGAACATGAAATAACAGACTTCTTCCCTGTGGAAAAATTTAAAAAGGAAGCATCAGTAACGTCTGTTTTAACCAGATGCAGTGCAGAGCCTGGCACATTTTTATATTCATTTATTTATTTTCTTGATAGTGCAGTCGCCAAGAAACACAAAAAAACTTGTCACAGTCTGCGAGCCGGATGCTAACTCCTGTCAGAAGCTGCTCCTTTGTACTTTCACCCTTTACATCGCTGCCAACTACATCGTCGTGTTTAATCTGACGCACACACTGTGCTAAGGTTTAGTCGGCGCTTCATTAGGCTGACTTTCAGACCTATGTTGTTCCTAAATCCGTTCCATTTCTGGCTGCTCTCCAATACGTAGTAATTATGCCGGTCAACATCAGCCGCTCAGGGCACAGATTGGTATTTGTACGGAGGAAAAAGGTTGCTAGGCAATCCTCCGAGATCTAAGGAAAGGTCTGTATGAGATGTGGCGAAGACACAGGGGCTGGCAGTTGCCGGGTAAATTACAAGTAGACAATCAAAGTCATATCACACTGAGCTCGGGTGCAGAACGAGAGGAGCAACGATGCTCTCACCCCTGCTCCCCGCTCCCAAACGACGTGCCGCAGGCAGACGCCCGAAGCCATCAGCAACATGAACAATTAAGTGCACTCCATAAATTAGTCTGTGGGTGATCATTTTGTTTGGAAACGAGGAGGAAAGGCTCAACGGTTATCACGCCCTATTCATGATATTACATGCTCGTGTTCAAGAGTGACAGTCAGAAAAAGCTTTGGATGTGGCTCTGAGCAAACCGCTTTGATTCTGAGTGGGACAAGTCAAGGAGGTGGCATAAATAGGTTCACACTCTGTGGAGACGGAGTGATTCGAAACCCTTCCCGCCCTTCTTCCCCTGTCTCATAAGCATCTGAAAAGAAAAAAAAAAAAAAGAAAAATCCCACCAAGAATAAAATAACGGGTCCATTGGTGGAAAGTCTTCCAGACGGATAAGTTCACCCAGTGACACGGCACCGAGGGGCATCTGGAGTTTAGATGTCTTTCATCTTAATACACAGGTGTGGCTGTACGCCCTGTGGAGTGCGCGGGGGATTTATGGCTGGGAAGACTGTAGCTGTCATGTCCCCGCAGCAGCACCAACCACCACTGCTCAGCATCTCTGCCAAGCCGCAGTTTACTCTGCCAGCACCAGCCTTGCATCCCAATGAGCTGCATGCAGGAAATGGCTAATGTTACAGCCTCCTTTGCCATGTATCCTGGGACAGTGCTTATCTCAATTAACTTAAGATAAGCACTGTCATTTGGGATGAAAACGGATACAAGCTTCATACTCAGCATCCTCCATAATTACATTTTGAGTGCCAAGAAAAGCAGTATGGACTGGATGTGATTGATAACTTTGATATTGAAATTCTTTGTTTCGCACCTCCCCTGTTTCGCCTGCAATCCATCTTACAGTGCCTGCTACGTACGTACAGGGTAGGGCATTCAGAGTGATCTCGGGAGTCAGGAAGAAAACCGGATGATGCTCCATCAATTTTAGAGCGCCTCGCTGATTTACATCTCACCAGCAGAAGGCAATTCATGGCTTGTGGAATTTGCTGTTTTCCTCCTACTTTTTCCCCCCCTGTCCCTCATGACTGGGCATCTATCACAGCAGCTCCAATCAACAACCCAAAGTCGTTTTTGATAGAGTTTCTAATTAGCGAGGTTGTGCCAGTTTGACTTTGTTTGGAAGTTGTGACGTCTGCCGTTTGGGATCGGGAGGTTTTCACCTTAAAAGCCTTTTGGGTTATTCTGTCTGTCTGGAATGGACTCAAACACCTCGCAGCAGGGAAATCCATTAAAGGGTCTCTGAGGACACCGTCGTTTTATCCCAGTCTGCTTAATCCTTTGAAATGACATCCATTTTTAAGCTCATTGTGTATTTACAAAGGGGCAATAGCCCGTTTCCCAAGCCTTCTATAGGCGAATAAGCTGTCAAATATGGAAAATGTATTATATTTACGGTATCTTTTATAATCCAAGCTGTCGCGCGCACACACACCCACTGACCCACTTATTAGTTATACCTTTCTAGTTCCAGTTTGGACTCCTTTTTGCCTTCAGAAGTGCCTTAATTATTCATGGCTTCGATTTTACCACAGTGTCATTCTTCAGAGATTTCGGTCTGCACGGACAGGACGGCGTTGCGCGGTTGCTGCTGATAAGTTGGCTGCACATCTGTGATGCATAAATCTTCCATCCCGCTGAGTATCAAAGACGCTCTGCTGGATCGACTGCGGAGGAAACTCCAGGCTCAGATTATTTCAGCCTTGACAACTGACGGCTTCGTCCTCGTTGAAGAAGCCATCAGAAGTTAGATACACTGTGGTCATATTCGACATTTTGCATTGGTAACAGGGTTTCAATTTTTAGTTGCTTTTGCCTTTTCTCATTGTCTTTAAGCCTGTCTCCCCATTTTCCTCTGACATGGACAGAGATATCTCAGAAAGTGGAAAGTTAGAATGAAGACATGGTTGATTAGTAAAAGTCTTATTTCAAAAGTTTAATTTTGATCCCTGAATTGCTACTAATTACTATACCAGATTAAATATGTCATTAATTGGGTACATTTTTCACCATTTTCCATTTGTTATGCTGACTAAATAATCTAAAACCTATCTCCCATGTCTGTTTTGTTACCTTGTTTCAGAGTCGCTCAACAAAGCGGACTGGGAACCAGCAGCTGTTGGTGAAATTACTCTTTAATCTCCAGGAAACGTCTCATTACATCCATCCATCGCTTATTATAACTCCAGTGGTCTTCCAGGAACACGGCGCTTCAAGAGAACAAGCACGACGGAGCCGCTTTAACAACTGCTAACTCACCATTTCCTAAACAGACTCTGCTGTCGTCGTTTTCTCGTCTCTCTTTCCGGGGCCTTTAGATGCCGTAGCATGTTTGTTGCTCGTAAAGCCCCGGGGGCATCGTGCGTGCTGCAACGAGCTGATTTATTAAATTGTTTGCTTCACAGCAGCCACAAATATCCCCCCATCTGTAATACACGGGAGCAGGAGACTGTTGATGGTACATCAGTGCCACACGATGACAAATGGCTTCAAGACCGGCCAAGACAGAGAGAGGCCTCGCACATCTGGCACAGGAGCCGCGCTGTTTCGCTACACCTGTACTTACAGTCACGGTCAGGAGTTCATGTTCACCCATTATAGGCATGAATACCATTACAATATGGGGGGCTCCAATGATTTACGACTGGTGCATTTCACTTTGTGGAATAATAACAGCCTACAACAGCAGGGTGTGCGAGTTTCATTTACCGTGGATTTTTTCTAATCCACATTACGTCACATACATCCCAGTTATTTGGATAAATGCAAGCTATCGAGCTGCAACTTGATCACACTTTTTTTTTTTTGTAGTAACAAAAGAAGCTTCGATCACAATCATGTTTGGATATTTGATCGCTGTTCTTATCTGAATTGGTGGAACAAGTCCTTTTCCAATCACTTCTTCAATTTTTACTTTATACGTTTTCAGCAGTGTTGAGATCGGAGCCATTACAGATGTCACTGAGTTTCCATTACAAATTTAACTTTAATAATATAAAAAAAAAATCTTTATTTTACAATTGCAGTGTTTCCATTAAATGCACATTGTCTGAAAAGCAACAAAAGCAAAAACAAGCCTTCGTCCTCCTGACACTTTCTGTCGTCTTTTTTGACGTTTTGGCCAGTAGTAACATCCAGCTGTTGATCATGTGACTCATATGATGGAAAGAAGTGTTTCCATTACAGTCTTGCCAAATACATATATTTCAGCAAGGCTAAAAAGAAAAAAACACTTAGCAAAAAGCATGAGTTTGCTTTGAAATTGACATTTTTCCATGAAGCAAATTTATTTTCATAATTTTCAATTTGCGCAATTCTTATTTTCCTCTCTCTCTGTTAATAGTGGTTGGACTATTAACTCAACCACTGAATTAAATATTACTGACAAACTGTTTTTTTCATTTTCCCAAAGTGGAGCCAGACCATTGTACTTTGTGTTTGATAATCACTAAAGATGTTAGATTATTCCACGGTAGCAAGGAAGCAGCTCGATAAAATCTTTCAGAGTTAAAAAGTGCGGATGGTATTCATGCTTATAGTAAATGTTTGACTTTCGTAAGTCTTTTGAATGGAGCGTTCTTTGTCATTTCATCTCTCACTGCTGACCAGTAAGACTGGTCAAACAAGACTAAACGAATGACCTCAGTTCTGACATACGTGGCTGATTCTTTTGTGTATGTATAGAAATATTCCCTACGTATAAAGACCTGCAGAGACACCTCAATGAAAATCTATACATGAATCATCTGTTCACAGTTTGATGTAAAGCTGAGACGCGAACTGAAATTGTTTCCCAGCAAATTCATGTATTTGGTTAAATTGAGCAACATTGCACTTTAGAACAAATTTACATTTAGATGCATAACCCGACACTTTATATAACTGCAGTCAATTAACAAAACAGGACATCCTACTGAAGGTTCAGTTCGTTAAGAAACATTGATGTCTATTATTTTTTTATCTCAGGAAAAAAGTTTAATTGCAGGTAATCAACCAAAATTAACTTTCAATTAATTAAAAGCTGAACTTAGCCCATTTGCTTTCTGAGCAACAAATTAGGACGCCCTGGTTTAATTTTTTTTTTTTCCACACAGTGACATATTTTAATGAAGTGTCTCTGTTATCCTGCACATTTCATGGTGGATTGCATGATGTTGAGCTGTCCAGATCCAGATGAAGCAAAACATCCCCAAACCATACCGACGTCCTGCCAAAAGCTCGTAGTTTTAATACTCTTGTGTCCTTCTGTTAGAGAGCAATGGCTTCCTGAATTCAATCTTTTTCTCATTGCACATCTATGAAAAATTAGTAGCAACAACCTATTGTAGATCCTGTGGTAACATTTAAGGGTATTTGGAAACATGTATCTTTGCAGACCAGACCTGTAGAACACACTAGCAGTCATTTTGACTGTCCTACACTTGCAGACTTGCCTTTGTAGTGAAACTCTGATTTCAGTTTTTTATTATATATTTTTTTAGCTCTTTTTAAACCCCTCACCGGCTTCACAAGGAGCCACGTCTGTGTGTAATTTTGACAAATTTCCGTAGGAATAAAAACACAGGTTGTTGTGCACAACAAACTCTGCAGAGTTAAATCAACACTGTGCCAACAGTAGTTTGAGTAATTATAACTATTTCTAAGTGTTAAAATTAATCAATTTCTTGTTAAAATATCTCTGAAAGGACCAAACAGACT
This sequence comes from Poeciliopsis paucimaculata, assembly GCA_903067055.1. Taxonomy (NCBI): domain Eukaryota; kingdom Metazoa; phylum Chordata; class Actinopteri; order Cyprinodontiformes; family Poeciliidae; genus Poeciliopsis; species Poeciliopsis paucimaculata. Next base: position 9,913 of record CAEGAD010004458.1, read on the forward strand.
GATTTAACTGTCAGAATTACAATCAAGTAGACCGAAACTTATAAATTCAACGTTCTATCACCTTCTCAGGAGTTATGATTAACCACATGAATCTTGATGAATGTTCCTTGGATGAATGGAGTTTGGAAACTATTTTTCTGGTAAATGCTTTCCACCAGCCTCTGTTACCAAAATCCAGTTTACAACCAAGTTGGCCTGTTCATATCTGAAGGCGGTTTACAGAACATAAATAAAATATGATGGAGATAAAAACTATTGAATGTCATCATATAAAAAATGGAGAACTGAACATTTCTTGCTGGAATTGATGTACCGCTACCCAAATCTGAGGAAAATGACATATTAATACTTGATTCTTGGGAGGGAGTTAAACTTCTCAGATTCTCTTTATCTCCTAAAGGTGGTAAGAATTCACTGAATTTTCTTTTTGACCATCATATTTCGCAGCTAGTTTAGATGTTAAGACGTCTGAATGGGTTTTGCACTGACAGAAGTCAGGAGGTTTTACAGTTTTGAAGCAAACCTCGACAAATCAACAAGCTGTAAAAGCACCGAATGGCCGACTGCAACAGCTGGATGCAGGTCTGGAAAAAACAAGAAAGCAACTCTCACTTTTTGTTGCAGAAAAAGAGAGTCTCTTGTCACGAAGCCTTCCTTTGGGCTATTTAAAGTCCTGAAAGGAGACTGAAAGTTACCAGAGATGTTTCACAGCATCCATATGAGCATCAGGCAAAAAGGAAAGTTTGACATAGCACCACATATAGAAGTTTATAAAAATATATATATATATATATCAAAATCCTAATAAAGCAGCTTCATAACTGCTTCCTGTGTCTTTTTCATACGGATCTGTTAGTGAGAATCACACGTGTTTTAGCTGCAGATCTGGGAACAGCTTGTGCTGGGGATTAAGTTTGGCATCTCTTCTAATTGGACTGATTCACAGTGATGAAGAAACAAATCAGATGACGCAATAATATGTCAGTCATGATTAGGCATTAGCCGTGTTTTTTTTGGGTTGTTTTGGTGCTCAATAATTCAGTATGTTATTGGACATCTCAGAGTATCTGAATTTTCTTCTAAAGCTCATGAAAATATATCACATAATATAGTAGAGATAATATTACCTCGTAATTGGATTGTTTTTCAATCAGTTGTGTAAATTAACAAGTTAGATATTTGTAGATATGAGCACTATAAGGAGTTTTTATTTTGTTTTTGATAAAGTCTTAAAAAGCAGACATTTCTGCACTCGTGTTATTTCTGTGAATCAGACTCGACCATTGACCAAGTTTTTGTTTACATCCACCTGTGACGATCTCTCTCGGTTTGCTCCGAACTTCTTTTGAAATGAACGTATCCTTGTTTTGTTTCTGCCGAGAACGTTTCGGCGCTCGCCTTCGACCTTGAGTTAACAGCTTTGAGCCAGAAAGATGTTTTTATGCGATTTTGTTTTGGGACTCGCTCTCTCCCTGAAAACGTCTGCAACGGGATTCGAGAAAAATACTTGAAAATAATGTTCTGTAAGCAGAGATGAGGCATGCTTTTTTTTTTTTTTTTAATTAAGCCCAAGTGTCTGAAATAAAAATGTTTTTTTTTTTTAGTAGTGTGTTGTAATATTCTAAGATTCAATTTTAGCTTTTTATTCACTGTAAGATGAAAATGTAGACATATTTTTGAAGACATTTGACTGTGTGCAGTTAATATACAGAAGTTTTAATCAGTGAATTAAGTTAATTATACGAATTAACTTTTAAATAACATTCAAGCTTAATGAATATGATTGTGCTACAATCTATTATTGCAAATGTCTAATGTTGCACAGCAACAGAACAGAAGTTACTGAGAGAAACAATGAGAAACTAACAGAAGCAAAGGTTTATTATAATAAAGGACGATGGCCATTTAAAGTTAACGTATGTGTACTCAGTTTGTTAATTTTATGTCTCAACAAGTAGAAATGATCAGTGATTGCATTTATGCTCTACTGATTAAACCCTAGCTCACTCAGATTCCACCATATTTTGCACTGAAACTCTGTTAGCGGTGCTGATGTTCCTAACAGGAAGACGGGCCCCACATCTAATTCTGCTCAAGGCCCCACAGAACCTAGGACCGGCCCTGAAGAGTCATTATTAATGATTAGAGTGGTTACTGGTTCGTTCATTATTTTAGTGACTAAATCTTATAAGGTCATACGGTTGTGATTTTGGGAATAAATATACATTCTCAATGTCTTCGTCTCATAAATGTGCAGCTTGGACATAAAGAAAATGACCTCATAGAAAGATTTTAATTTTTTTTTAGTTATTTTGATAAAGACAATAGTTTCTTGATGTAATTAAATCACTACCTTTTCTCCTGGTATTGTGAATGACCGCTTAAAACAATTTATATTGTGCATGACAATACATTGTTACTGTATATCATATATATTGTTCCGTATGCAGGTTATGGCAGCTGAAGGACGTGCAGACTGCTGGAGAGTTTGGCTAAAGGAAGATTTATTATTTAGAAGAAGAAAATAATAATTCAAATTCCAGAGAGGGGCTAAATAACGTGGCAAACGCGAGATTAGAATAAACGCTGGTTGAGTGACCTCAGCGAGCGACCAGACGCAGCGTTTCCTCGTCCCACATGTGGAGCCATCGCTTCTGCGTCTGAAGGCTAAAAATGATGAATTGCTCGAAGCCCGCTCTGAGTTTGTCATCGGCTGCTAAATTCACATTTAAACTGAAGCTGTTTGGTTTTTTTTGTTTGTTTTTTTTTATATCTGCTGCATCTTTCAACTTATTTATCTGAAGCATAAAAAAAATAAATAATTGTTTTTTTTAAAAAGAAAAACAGCAGTTTGAAAGTGAAAAAGCCAATATAATTTCTTATTCTGAATAACAACAAGAAGAAAAATAGCCCATGAAAAAAGTGACGGCTGTTTAAAATCGTCTGAACTCAAGTTTTCTTGCTCTATTCATACTTGCAGTTAATTGCCCTTGAATAAGTTCTTAACATATCTTTTTAATTGCTTATTCTGCATTTCTCCTTGAATTTGACACATTTATGTTCTACAACCATTTCCAGCTCTTTAAGGTTGGAGGAGCCACTGCTTTCTTTATGTTGCTGCATTTTTGTCCCCTTAGCCTGCTGACCAGAGAAGTGTGTCATACGGCGTCTTAGGAAAAGAGGATTACATCGAGATTCTACAGAAAAACATCAGACCGTCCACGGGGGGGAAACCCCAGCGGTTTTCATGTCGTTGACTCATCTCCATCAACACAGCACGCAAGTTTTCATGTTTCATTTCTAATTCATCTTATAAGTGTGATTTAAACATTTGCTATCCTGTCTGGGTGGGTCATGTTTCTCCAGATGCTTACGGCTGAACCGGCACCCGGCTCGGCGTGGCTGCAGACGGAGACGGATGCAGAAGTCATCACATCATCGTGTATCAGATTGTGTCAGGCGGCCACATCGCGCAAAGATCCACAACGTGTAAACATATGGGATTGGTCTGGGCTTGCAGGCGATGTGTTGCAATAAGTCAGAGCCACTAAGTCTGAAAGCTTCGAAATGTGTCCAACGAATGACGAATACGACCAAAAGATCAAGTAAAATGATTCCTCTGAAGGTTGTTAATGTTCTCTGTAACACTGAGAAAATAAAAATGGAGCTCCAGCTTTTAAAAAATGTTTAACATTGCAACTGATCACCTGATTTTGTTTTTCAGTGAATGTTTCAGTTTATTTTAATAATCTGGGCATTTTAAAACTGTTGGTATCAGAGACTTTGACTATAAACTGAACTCAAAATACTGGCAAGATGTACATTGGTTGTAACAAGTAAATAATATCCAGTTAAAGAACAATTTACAAAGAAATAGCTCAAACAAATTTTAAAAACTGATTTATTTTGTTCTGTAAAGAATCGTTTATATGTTCTAGTCTGGTTTGCTTGTTTAAATTATCAAGTTGGAATTAAGTTTGGATTTTTTCAATTGCAGTTGTGCATTTTAATATGGAAAAATAAATAAACCCTAAATACACTCTACATATAAGCAGTTCAGTTACAGATGGACCGATCCACTTTAATCGCTTCCGATACCAATATCTGATGTTTAGTATCGGCCGATACCAATACAGAAGAACAGAACTGAGTTGGCCTGAAACCTTTCTCCTTTTGCTTTTAAACACAGACATAAATGTGTGTAATAACTGCACCACTTAAATGCACCAATAGATTCACGAGCCTGGTCAAACATGTAAACAATTTTAATTTGCTCAGTCATGCAACTAGCAGTATAAAAGCTAACGCAAAAATAAATAATGAAGTAACTGAAACTCAGTCTGAGTAGATCTGCACTTCAGGAACATCCTCACCGGCTCATGAGCTAGAGCCTTTGTTCAACATCAAGATCAACACATATATTAATATCTTATTATCTTAAATTAAATTCTCTAGTTGAAATTGTCTGAAGGTGTCCATATGAATGCAATGTTAGGTGTGGTTCTTTTTGTCGTTGGGTTGTCGTTTGGAGTTAACGTTGGCTGAGGCTAATCTCAATCTGCCAGATCTGCTGGTAATTAAAAATGACCCCAACAGAGACTCACAGTCCCTTTTACTTTTAGGTTGAAAAAGCTTTTCAGTTTCATCTTTACCCTCCTGTATCTGTTGGGTTTTTTTGTTGTATGAATTTCCATATTCTCAGAGATTTCATACTCAGATTGCCACATTTCTATATACTCAGTATTGATTGGACAAAAACTGGAGGACAATCATTTTTGCTTTTATATTGTAAGACGAGACACACAGGTTCATTATCTTCCAAATCTCCTTTGAGCCAATTTAGCAGCGGCACAGGAAGTAACGGTGGAATCCTTTGTAGTGTTGATGGAGGAGAGACATGCGGAAGATTCAGCCGACCACAAGCTGGGCTGTAACCTCACCACGGCCTCACATTTCTCTCCTCGGATTTCTAGTTTGTTTGTTTTGGGGGGTTGTGTTATAAGAAATCACATTTAACTGTAATGAAGCCGCAGTGACCTAATAGAAATGTTCACAGAATGGATTTTGTTTTGGCGCATAAGTGGATCTACAGTAGGAGTGAGTTTCAGTCCCAATGTTTCGTTATCTGGAGCTTTAAATATTAAATCGAAACCAATTAAAACTGAATTAAAGCAAACTGTGTACACTCACCGATCACATAACTTTGACAAAAATACACAAAGATATTTATATTTTTAGCCATGTCAATTTCTCTCATTGTTTGTGAGCAACTTTGTTCACTCTCTCTTCTTTCGGCCTTGGATTCAGCTCTGACTTATTGCAGCTGTCTTGGTGTCCGTCAGACCATTTCACCACACGGATCTTTTACCTCCTGTGCTTGGGATCTTTGTCCTGCTGCATGACCCAATTTCAGCCAAAGTTTCAAAGCTGGACAGATGGCCGCACATTTGGATCTCGACTACTTTGGTACGCAGCGAAGTTCGCGGCTTATTCGGCGACGGCGAGGCGCCCCGGTTGCCGTGGCCGCAGATAACGAGTCCCATGCACCACTACGCTGTGCAGGTGCATCTGGTGGCCACGTACTGTACAATTGTTACTAAAAATATTGTACATAATATTATGCACACATTTCCAGCGGTGGTGTTGTTTTTTTTTATAAGCTGTAACATAGTAACCTTATAAAAGTGTTTTTGTTTCAAATGCTAACATCTGTAAATTTTATTGGGAGTTGAAGTGATGATCCAATACAGTTCATACGTGTGACATATATATATATATAAGAAAAATAATAAAAACCTTAGAACTGCATTTAGTTCTATTTACTGTGATTCCTTTAAACAAAGTCCATCCTAAGAAAAATAAACCCTCTCCTCTGACACGGTGCTGGCACTATTATGCTGTGGGTATACTTCTCAGCGTCATTTCAGTAGAAAACCTCTATAAAAAACCCAAGATTAGTAAACATACAGTTTGAGGCTCAATGGAATGGTTCAGAACTAAGCAGATTCATGTTTTAGAGTGGCCCAGTCAAAGTCCAGACCTAAATCCCGTTCAGAATCAGTGGGCAGGACATGCTGTTTTTTACAAACATGTTTGTAAAAAAAAAAAAAAAAAAAAAACTTAGTCCAACTCCATAGTCAATCTACTGTAACTAATTCAACAAAATTTATTACCTTTTTTTTTTCTTTTTTTAACCAAAAATCCAATTAGAGCCTCCTGACTTCACTGCTTTCCGGGAACGACTTCTGTGTCAAATTAAATATTACGACATGTTAAATCAAACAGCAAAGCCATGTCCATATGACTCACACAGCGGGGCGGCATGCCTCGTAAAGCACAATCAAATTTCAAGCTATTAAATGTTTGTCTGGTAAGATAGTCGTTTCCCCTCTTCCTGTGCCAGACAACCCTCCATCCCCAAAAAGAAAAATGGCCGGGCCTTCTTCTCTGTACGGCCGCGCACAGACACCCGGCATACCTGTCAGCTTCAGAGCTCGCCCACCCACACACGACATGTCAGAGTTTGCCTGTCTGATCCCAGATACAGCTCATCGACTGCCGGCCTCCGTGGACAAGCTACTACACCTCGAACCGCACGAGGACTCGCCGCCCCCACTGCCACTCAGCCGCGTGCAAATCCATCACACTTATGCGCAGCAGGAAGGAGTTTAAAGCTGCACTTCAGAGCCGAGGAACCGATTTTCCGCCAATTCACAAACAAAAAAGCTGAGAAGTTCAAAATCTGCTTTGGTTGTGCTCGTCGACGAGGCCTGTCTCAAAACAATGTTTGCTGGACTCGAAGGTATCAGACGTGTTTCTGGCTGCTGCATGTGTTTACAGAGAATCCCAGCGTGTCGTGAGTGGGATAAACCGTTTTGTTTTGTTGTTTTTTTTTTTTCTTCCTTTTTTCGTGACAATTTTCACTTGTATGCACAGCAGCTGCGAGCTGCGCTTCCCTGCTAGCATCGCATCCCCCTCTCTCAATTACATCTGGGACCGAGATGACCTGTGGGCTGTGTACATAAATCTCTATCGGTGCCACGCAGGTTTTGTGTGGGCTCACAGAGGGAGTACATAACACAGGTTAGAGGTAAGAAACAAAGAAACCACAGCTAAAGGAAAAAAATAAAATAAAAAGTCAATGGTGATCCAGCATTCCTGTGCAGAAATACAGCCTCGGCTCTCCCTGCAAGCCTCCTTTCCATTGGTCCATTTACTTAATTATATCCTCTTGTGATATTGTTTGAACTGAAAACAAACAAGTGATTTGATTTACGAGCTTCACAGCTTCATCTTACCCGGCTGTTTTGAGAGCCTCTCAAATTTGTGCTGCTGGTTGAGAGTGAGGGATTTTTTTTGTTGTTGTTGTTGTTTTGTTTCATCCAGAGAAAAAAAATATTTTCACCATTTGGATGCTTTTGCTTTTAGCAGAGGTGTGCAACGCCGCGTATTTTGGTATCCGAAACCAAGTAAATACAGTGTGAGTATCACTGATATATTGATACCAATACCGATACGATACTTTTCATTATTTAGGTTCAATATGTCATCAAACTTCTAACCCAGTGGTGTTTTTTCTTTGAATTATTTTGTTAAAACATAGGACAGAATTTAACAAAGTCTTTTGATGTCAACCAAATACTTTAACAGCATATTAATATGATGTACAGATACAATAGGAAAACAAATTTGTGTGCATTTTGTCTAAACAAAGAGCAAAATAAAATATCATTTGAGAGCAAATCCAAACAAAATCTTTGTGATAAGTGATTTTAGAAACTGTATACCAAAACATTTATTTGAAACCAAAGTATCGATCTTACCACTCTGGTATCGATCCGATACTGATACCAGCTCGCTATCAATGCTGTCGATATTTTGTATCGATCTGCCCACCTCTAACTTTTCGTTCTTTTATAAGTCAAGTTATGTTTGATAAAATTAGACATTCCTGGCTTGAATTTAAAAACACATTCTTTAATGTGTAGAACTGGCCAAAGTGAGCAACAAGGCAGGAAGAAGAACGGTGAGGCTCAAAGACAAATACTACCTCTCTGCAGGAGATCAGAGGCGCTGTTCATACAACAGCTGTTCACTTTGTTCCTCACAAACAGCGGCGCATGAGAGAGCGGCAAAAAACAAAAGAACTCATGCGAGAGCTTGACTGAAATCCATATGTGGGGAACCGTAAGAAGAAAGTTCTTCAGTCTGTTGAGACAAAAAATATTGCTATTTACAGACTAGATGCTATGCGAGGTGCACATCAGCAGAGACACGGTGGTGGCAGCATCATTCTCTAGGGAGGCCTCTCAGCAGACTAAAGCAAAAAGTTAATGATAAATAACGATCGGTCAGTCAAGCAAGCATGACTTGGATGGGGATTTATCAGAAAAAGCGACACAGAAATGGTTCCAAGACAACAAGGTCAAAGTTCTGGAGGGGCCAAATCAAAGCCCAGAGGAAACAACAGGCTGGTTTAATTTACAGAAAAGAACCAAATCTGAGCGACAATTCAAGAGGCGGAATGAAGGGACAGGTGTTAAAATGTTCTGTACTGGTTGGTTTAATATGGTATTATAATCCATTTCATACTGCGCAGGTCCAGGAGGATTGACTGGGAGGGGAACTAATTCCAGTTCTTTAATGGAGGAGACAAGCACACATTTTTTTGGACTTGGAGACTTGAAGAAGAGACGGTCAGGTGAGTCAGGAAGAAGCTCGAATCAAAAAGAACCAAATCTGAGCTGGTTTTAGGAACATGAACGATTTGTAATCTTGGAGTTTTCTCCTGAGTAAAGGGAAAACCCAAAGTTGGCATCTCTGAAACACATGAAATCACTTAGAAGAGCATCAGAATTAAACACAGGACAATGTTACCTCTCAGTATTGTGTCTAGGATACATCTTCAGGGTCACGAAAACAAACACCCACAGAAGGAGCGACGTCCACTCACCCGGAGGAGAAACAGTCTGGAGGAAAAGGTTGTGGAACTGGTAACGCAAGAATTAGTAGCAACAAAAGACACAATAACATCCTTTAAAGAAGGGATTTTTCTCAGCCTAATTTTCTCTAATCCAATTTTTTTTTTTGCACAAAAGTGTTGCATAAGAGCCAAAATCCAATAACCAAGAATGTGTCTTTTGTCCGTTTTGCTTTTGTGTCACAAGGCGGTCCGTCCGTCCGTCCGTCCGTGAAAGAAAGATGCCAACAGAGCAGAGTGGAAACAAATTCCAAACGATAAAAGTTTCCATTTCTTGAAAGTGAAAGGTTGGACGAAACTCAGAGGGGGAGATTAAGTGAGATTTAAAACTCTTAATACCTGGCAGCCCGTCGTCGGGCAGCTTTCCATGAAGCCGTGACACAAGAGGTGACCTTGACATGAGCAGCCGGGGCTTCAGATGACACGCTGTCATGTCAGTGCGAGTCTTTCTCTTTTCCGAATGCGGTGCAGCGACGGGGGACTTTCTAAACACCTGCAAACCCCAAACTGGGATAATGTTTGGGGGGGTGATAAACTGCAAACCGCGACGTTTGTCGTTGATTCGGTGGATTAATTACCGTCTTCGAATCCTTTAATGTAACCTTTAGCTCTGAAACCAACACCAAGCAGGTCCTATTACGCAGATTATTAGAGTTCAATGTTTTGAACCTCGTTTCTTTTATCTGCGGAGGTTTGCTAAATGAACACTGGAGCCCATAATACCTGCTATTCTTCAGAAGAGCTGCTGATGTCAGCGGACTGCGCCGGAGCGCCGCACACTATGAATGTGGGCTTAAGATTTCATTGGCTTTGGAGCGGGCAACCCCTTGTTTAATTTCCCTTCGACAGTAATGTCCCCCTGAATTAATGTTTTTTTTTTCTTCCAAAATGGAGAATATGGGAAACTGTTTGTGAAAGCTAAAATTATTTTAGAACAGTGAAAGCAAAGTGTATAACCTCCATCCAAGTGATCTCGGGGCCACAGAAATCGATAGCTCTCCGGTTGCATTTCTGCCAGGCTGATGAAGGTGGCTGAGCTCAGGTGCAGAGACCGATCAAGTCGGAGATCAATCAAATGTGAAACGTTTCACCTGAAAGGCGCAAAATGTAGGGCGGCCAAGTGAACAGGAGTAGATTTCAGAGGGTTCTGCTCGGCTCCTGACGTCGGACCTTTCTGTCACCTCTTCAGAGTGGAAGAAAAGCTTTTAAGAATAATCCACAGTCACTCTCTCCACATAAAGAAATGTGGATATGGACACATTTTGCATAAAGACGCGTTTTGGAAAGTATTTTTTGTTTTTTGTCCTTTTATCTTTAACAATAAACCCAGATTGCTTCCCCCCCGTTTTTTTATTTTTTCCTTAACAAAGAATAATACCCTACGTTGCTTTCCGTCATCGCTCGGCGTGACCTTTTGGTTGTTTGGGGAAAAACACCAATGCTTATTTGTGAAAAGTCACAGAACCATCCTGGATAAATTTATAATTACATCTGGGGAGGATAAAAACACACACAGGACAGCCGAAGGTAATAAAGCAAACTGAGAAAAATATTCTCATTAGACTTGTTTCTGGGTTTACTTGGAGCATTCACCCTAAAGTTCAATGCCAGCTATGTTTACTGGCACCCCAGGAACAGATTTTCTCTTATAATAAGCAATACAATAAGCAATAAAAATCAATCCACGTGCCTTTATTCGTTTGAAAGAAATCCCATGTTAACAGCTAATTGCTCTTGACCACATCACCGCCGGCTCAATCCCTGAGTCGATTCTTAGCACAAACCTCGTTTTGCCAACCTGGCTGAACTCCTCCTATCTTCGATCCGGCATGATTGTGAAGGCTGTTCTCTGTCGGAGACCTGAGAGTCGCTTCCAGAACCGCTTCAAATGGGCTCAGAGTGTCCGTCCAACCTCCTAAATCCTCTGATATCAATCTTATCTGATATAATCTGAACAAATCTTTAGGAAGCGAACGTAATTCACAAGAGCCCGGCCCCCCACAGCTCACACGGCTCAACGCCTGTTTTGTTCTTTTTGTCCTAACAACCCCTAGCAGAAGATCCTGATTGTTTCCCATATGTATGATGGCTCTATTATAAATAAATAGATGTTTCTGCTTGTCTCACCATTAGACTTGTCTAAGAGACACTTTGTTCAGTGATCAGTCAGTCGGGTTGTTCTTTTGTTTAGCTTTTTAAGAGGATTCTCATGTTTTCTTAAAAATTATTATCATAGAACAAATGAAAGTTGTTTTCCGATATCGATTCCTTAAATACAACTTAAAATGCTTCATTTAATGGTGGGATATTTCTTTTGTTCATTTGCGTACATCAAACAGGGAGGAGATCTTGTTTTATCAGTAAAGTTTATTTGATGTCTCTGTACGTCCAAAAAGCCACACTTCACTATACGGTCCAAAAGCAGGTCTGTATTCTTATTTTTGACAAGATGTCAAATAAAATGAACGTTAAAGCCAAGCACCGCTAGGCTTTAATTTATATTTAATTGAAGTGGGCTACTATTTTCAAGGTGCAGGTTTGCTTATAGCCTGAACGAATGTGGCTGAAGTTGGTGACTCTGGGCAGCCAGTCTGTGTCTCACGTCAGGCTCCATCACTTAGCGCCCCGGTTCAGAGAAATTGAGCAGGTAGGAAGCTGACAAGTACAGATTGCTGTTTGCGAGAGTAGCCATAATTGCACCGATAGGAACTATTACCTGTCCTTCCCAGGTGAGATTATCAAGTCAATGATCTTGAACTAATGGCCAGAACATGGAGCCCGGACCCGGGCAGGCTGCTCTGTGCTTTAGCGGCACAGGAAGTGTCTGTCTGCCTGCCACGGAGAGCACAGCGAGCCTCTGACTCCACCGTTCTGACTGGAAATAAATGAGCGGCATTTGAAATAGCAGAAGGTAAAAGGTCACGTCCTGTTGGTAGAAATTATTCCGAAGTTCCACTTTGATTGGCTCGAGAAAGATTTGCATTGCAAACAGTAGCTGTAAGAAGTGCTACATGTCAGCTGATTTCTATTCTTTCTGATTATTTCTTGATATTTAATGCCATTGAACCCAGAAAAAAAAACAACACATTATTTCTCCTACTTGTTATAAATGAATAATCACATCACTTTGCAGTTCCATCCAGCTCACACTAGACAATCAAATTATAAGTACTTTAGTACTTTGTGTTAGAGCAAAAAAAAAAAAAAAAAAAAGTAAACATGCGGATGTGCTGGACTCTGGGTTAATTTGCCGCTTTGCCGACCTCTACTTCCCTTTCATACCCACACGTTGCAATTTCATGATAACCTACTTCCATTTCATACACATGTACTAATACTCATAAAACTACTCGACCCTTACGCACAGTTTAAATGACCTGCATTCTGTTTCCTGACAGTTTTATATTACACCAGGTTCCAGTTTTAATCCACTTTTATTTGCTATCTTCTTGTGAAATCTGAGCAATTGTGACTTTTGATTAAGCCAAAACAATCCTAGACGACCTCCGGCTGGCAGGTGTTATTTATTTACCACTATGGTTGTCAAAGTATGAATCGCCCGTTAGCCGGACAGGACCCCCAAAACAACCAAGCATGAAGCATCTGCTCTAAATATAAAGTACACAACAGGCAAAAACAAGGTATTTGAAGAAACTGCTGATGATGATGATCAAACATTTTAAAGTGCATTTTCTATTCATAACATGTTACAGGTTATTAAATAGAGTAATGTGCTGGAAATTTGTTTCTATAACATTTTATCTGCCAAAGTTGTGGGGGGAAAAAATTACATTTAACCTCAACACTCTGGTACATAAAATAACGAATTCCTATCTGCATAATTTCTTCAAAAATGGTTTTTGGAAACGGTTTTTGTTTTCATAGACCAGCCTGGTGGTGATCATGCAAATGTTTAATCCGGTCCACATCTCAGTTCGCCGGCAGCCGCCACCTGTCTGCTCCAATAAAACATGACAAATTCCAACAGGATTGAGACACTTTTGATCTTCAGAAGTGGGGCAGACTCATCTGAGCACACGACTGTCAGTTTCTGGCTCAGTTTAGCCTCATTTGTTCATCCGAATGTCTCCAGTTTATGACCCCAAACAGCAGAGAACAAAGATCCTACTTTGCCCTCCACTTAGCCTGTATCCTCTGGCTCACTCGCTCTCATTTCCTTGGCTCCCAACAGGGGCATGCAAATTAGTTAAGCTCCAGACTTCAAGTAAAGATCAATCAACGGTTTATGTGGAACATGCGTCTGACTTTGGCTTTCTGAAGCTGAGGGTAACCATCTGCAGATCTGCTTCTCCTGCCCGTTTAATCTTGTTCATGGTGATGGGAAGCCGAAGCCGCTACTGGTGTTCAGCGAGGCCGAGACTGGGACAGGCCGCCAATCCATCACAGGTTCAACAGGCACATGAGTTAAAGAAGCCTGCACACGTGCATTCGCAGCGAGGCGCTCATTAAGAGTGTCCAGTGAGCTAAACATGCATGCACGGCTAGCTAGCACCTAGCTGTGACCCACGCCTCACTGTGCAGCTCCCGTGTCTGCACACTCAAGGAAATCACTGCATAGCATGGATAAGTGATTCACATAATGCACTGTTACAAAAATCCGCCTTTGCTTGCTACATGAATATAATTTTATTGGCCTGGTTACAAACACAAACTATTAGTACCATTGTCAAAGTGTTTTCCTTCTAAAGCTGTAATGACAAAGAGGAAAAATAAGATAAAATGGTTTGGAAATGTATAAAATAAGAGCCAGGTGAGGGCAGTAATCATGGCAAACGTGCAAAATCTTGCCAATAATCTTTGGTTTAGGTCGCGCAAATATCTTCGTACACTTGAAATAAGGCAAAACTAACCATCAAGAAATGGTTCAGCACGTTATTACAGCTTGTTTTAGTCAATAATTCCTTAATTTTGATTTTTAAAAATTATTATTAGTTCCATTAGATGATTATTTCACTTATGACAAGATATCCTCACCATGTTTTAAGAGAAATAATATGCCAGTTGAACTAGTACTTCTCATCAATTGTAAGGAATTATTTACTGAAAACCATCTCCCGTATCTTACTGAAAGTTTACTTATGAGTGAGTTTTGTCTCATTTCAAGTTTACTAAGATATTTGCACTCGACACAAAAATGCATAGTTATGTTTTGTGTTTTTGCAGTTTAACTAATTACATTTACGAAGTAACATTTAAATCAGTAGCGGTTTTTTTATAAAAACGTACTTCCAGGGGTATTTTTTGTGAAATATGTTATTGAAGTAGCTCAGTTATACTACATTTTCTACCCAGTTGCTCCACTGAATGAAGAACAAACACGTTTCAACCAAAATGCACCACACACTGAAAACACAGCTACAGTTTGGGTTAAAGTGAGACTTGTTCGCCACATTTAATGTTTTAATGTTGATTTCTATCTGTTGCAGTGGCTGAACCGTTTCTAGGTCAAGTTTATATGAAGTAAGGAACATATATGAAAAGTTATTTGATCCAACATCTATAAATGACCTGCTGCATTCGCTGTTTTATGCAGTCAATCAAAATCAATTTGGAAATCTGTTCCTTCTGCCTTAATCTGTTGCTTTGTGATCATTTTATTAATTTCTTTATTGCAATCTTTAAAAAACATTGCACATTAAATATTTTTTGTTTACAAATAAATTCAGATGCTATGAACAGTTACTCGGAGCATAGGTAGCGTTGGTACCACATACTTTTTTTTTTACTCTTAAGTCATTTCTTGCTGCTTTTTCTCCTTGAGTGAAAATAAGTTGAAGGTTCTTATTTGAGTTCGGTTTCTGACCACTCTACCCACCTCTGCTCAGAACCAAATAACAACCCGGGCCGAACGAGCACAGAGCTCCAAACAGGTCAGAAAAAGCAGAGTTAAAATTCGTCCCTCTGAAAGTCCAAGGTAAAACTAAAATCAAGACCGGGTTAGAGGCAATCAGCGAGGCCCTCAGGGTCTTTCTGCTTCTCATCAAGTCTCAGACATCCGACTGCAGCAGGCCTACCTTTGAGGGCAGAGTGCTCAAAGGTGACTCTCCCAGAAAGTCACAGTTTTTTTTTATTTTATTATTTTCTTCTTTGCCCTCCTGCTGGTGCCTCTGCTCCAGATTCTGCTCAGATGCTTCTTCTTCTTCTGCTGCTCCTCTGAGGTCGGCCCACTGAATTAGCATTTTTACTGCTGCTGGAGGTTCTGCGTAGCTGCTATAAAGCTGCTGTCATGCTGCTTCCTATAGTCCCACATATAGTGGCATATTGAGAAACAGGCTTTGCATAAATGAAAATGTGTGGAAATGAAGCGCATTTTGTTGAACATCAAATCTTGTCAAGTGTATAAAGTATTAGTGCCTGTTTTGTTTATGTCGAACTCTTGGTGCTTTGCTGCTTTAGGAAGGCAGGCGGTTATGCTTCCTCCCCCCACTATATTTCAGGATCAACTGAGAATTCAGGAATTAATGTTTTACCCGTAAGCCGTGACAACTTATTATATATCTGAAATAATCAGAAATTAGGTCAGACTGTAACTTGGACTTTCTCAGAGGATTCATCGTGCCAACCCTAATAATTTTCCACCTGTGTAGACGGAGCGTCTGCATAGCGTAGCCTGACTTTAAATCATCTTGTTATCGGTTCACTGTTGCAGCACAGGCCCCAGTTGTAAAGCAGCGATACGTGTTTGTGTTATGCCTTCTCAGAGTTGTGATGTTCAGGAAACAAACTCTCTTTGTGCTGGAGAGTTATTTACCTAAAGCATAATGTTGTATTGAAATCTGGACATATACAGTGTCAGCTTAGTTAGTTAAACGAGTCCAGGCATCAGCGTGAACGTTGGTGTTTTTTCTGCTGCTTCAGGAGCCACTGTTTTTACTCTTACTGCAGTTCTGCTCTTGAACAGTAGAGGTCACTATACATAGAATCTGCATTCAACAACTTATTTACAACTCTAAATGGACAATTTGACTATGGACTATTAGGTGTTTGTAATATCTTGCGATTTATTTTTTGGATTTAGCCATATTTTCCTGTGGATATACTGGACCGGCTTTCACAACAGGACACACAAACACTGAAAATGGTTTATCCTGCCATTTGTTTTTTTCTCCAGAGATGCTGTTCTCCACTTCCTGCCATCCACTCACTGGTCTTTTGTGTAAATCTGCTGCTGTCACCTTTTGGAGCAACCCGACCCCCTGCGCCTCATGTGCGCTTCTTCTGAGTTAATTCACACAAAGTGAACAAAAACAAAGGAAATGCAAATATTTCAAATTAAAAGCATGCAAACGAGAAGAATAAAAAAAATGCAATAAAAATGTCCTAAAACTTTAAGCTCCTCCCCCTGTGAATGCCACAGATTTTACTGCCCTCTCCAAATAACTTTCACACACTTTAAAAGAATGCCCCTGAATACCAGCCTACCTGTGAATCCTCCCGTTTTACGATCTATCTAAAAAGCCATCAGACCAGCTGGCTGGTTTTATGATGAAACCCTATCAAAGGATGATAAGAAGGATACAAAAAAAAAGCAGCTTTGTGTCTGGAAAAGCTTAAACGGCATCACATCTGCTCACCTCAAAAATAAGAATAAACCATAATCTCACACCTGCTGTTGCTTTCGCTCAAGCGCGCTGGCAGATAAATCTCACGGACCAGCACCCAAATCCGGGCGCGCAGACACTCACTTGCGCGCGCAGACGAACTGTCGGCGTAAATCCCAGCATCTGAGCCCAAACAACTGGAACTAATGCTCTAGGAGAGGGCCCCCCCACCCCCACATTTTATTGAATTTTTCACCTTTTTCAGAAGAACTCTATTCAGAAAATACTTTAAAAAAAAAAATAAAAGCAATGGAGGGAAGGAACCCACCGCCCGGTTCTGCAGCGCTGCAAGCTAGCTGTCCTGTTTGCGAGGGCTGAAATTAATATTATGTTTCCAAGGCAATCCTTTTAGCGCTGTCTAATCCCACTCAGACTGGCAGAGTCGTCTCAGAGGCAGTCGGAGGATTACCCAGTTTATAGGCACCAGACTCTACGGTTGCCATGGCTTGACGGAGAATTTCACTCAGAGGGAAGGAAAAACATGTCAGTCTGAACATGAAAGAAGACCAGCTGCGGTCAGTGGCATTGTCAGACTGTATTGTCTCTCTTGTTCCAACCACACACACACACTGAGAACTGAAAATGATGAAAGGGTGAAGAAAAACAGCCACTCGGTGCGGCACCAGCAACACGTACCGTCCTATTGTCGTCAACACTCTGGGGGCCTGCAGTCAGTTTGGTTTGATACTTACCCCCAGTGTTTACATCTGCCCCACTTCCCTGTGCCGGTATTGGATGATTTCAAGCAGCGGCTCAAAATTCACTTTTCCCCCGAACCGCCTCTTGCCACCACGTCTTTCATATCTGTGCTGTCCATTCCGCTGCCCACAGGGGAAGCATTAAGTCGCCCAGACAACCAGTGCACATCATGCTTAGGTTGACACAAAAACGGCAAAAAAAGAAGACAAATCTCGGTCTTTTCGCATTGCTGAACACACGCAGCTTTAAGTGAAGTCGTTACGCACAATGCAACAGAATGAATTATTTCGCTCTCGCCCACTTACGCAGCATTTGTCAGGAAGTGGAACGCATTAAAGCTAATTGAGCGTATTTGCCATTTGGATTGTATTAATTGAAAAGCCATCACTTCCAGCCATGCACCAAATGACCACATTAGCTGTCAACATTATATTCGACGTCCTCGCAGATGAAGTGGTGCTTGGGGAGCTCTCGCAAGGCACTTTCAGAGACGCCGAGCCCCTTCCGGGGTCGGCCACGTCTGAAGTCAAAGGAGCAACATGCCGTTTTTCTGCCATGGATTCGTGTCGGCTGGCACGAGAACAGAACAAACTTTCACGCCGTCGGATCAGCTAGCGTGGCAACAAAACAGAAAATAGAAAACGAGTTCCTCGGTCTATTTAGAGACGGGAGCTTACAAGCTGTTTACCTCTATTTTCACCTCATTCCTGTTTGTGGTGCATCTGTCATGTCATATCTTCCGCCTGCAAGACATCCTTAGCCTCGTCGCTGCGCAGGTCTCGCCCTGTTTGAGCATCCGAGCTCATGTTTCAGAGCAGGTAGCCTGGGGAATAAAATGCAGATCCCTGTCTCCTTCAGTTCTCCGTGCGCTCACTCATGCACGACTCCGCGCGGGAGCCTGGTCTGTGTAAGATGACATCAGTTGTTAATTTTGTTCATACAGGTATGCGCCAGATCCCTCCAGAAGCTCTCTGGCTTTTCCTGCTGCACATAGAATATTTGTCATTGTGCTACATGACATGATCTGGAGGGAGAAAACTATTAAAAAGGGGCTGTGTTGTGCGTTTTCCACAACACGGCTTAAAAGATGTAAACTTAAAAGAAATTTGACGGCTTGAAACTGGGCCTGTGTCTCTTTAAAAGCTCCTGCTCTTTCTGAAACTCCACCTTCAGCAGGTCGTCACAACATGGCTCCTCTATTAACCCTTTAACAACGTTTTTACCAGCGTTTCACTGAGAAATAGTTTGTATAATGGGCTCAGCAGATGCGCAGCTCCACCAGATGCTTGCTAATTGCTCCTGGCTAGTCTGCAGGGGCTGAGTGGGGGAGAGGAGATCTGTGGGGCGGAAAACTGCAGCAATGTCTTGTCTGTATTGTCATTATGCATATCGTTCTAGCAGTCGAATCAAATCAATTTATTATCTGTATAATGCCAAACTACATTAATGTCAAAAGATGTTAAATATTTAACTTTAGTAGGAATTCATCAAATACAGAGAAAGCTGTATTAATTTAATACTTTAATATGCAGCTTTATGTATAGATTCTGCCACCATTGGCCCTTTGAGGACAGTCATGGTCTTGGAACTGACTCAAAATGAAATTGAGTTTGACTCTCCTCCTCTGACCAATCAAAATGACAATGCAATTTTACTGACAAAAATCAGGAAGCAATTCTTGGAAACGAACCGACACATTCACCATCACGATAGCCAATTAACGCCCCTGTCCAGGATAATAACTTTGGAATAGTAATGAGTAATAAATGAATTACCTGTCCGTGTCGCATTAAAGGAATAGTGCAGTTTTTTTCAGGTGTTCCTGCAAGCAACACGCCTTATGTAGACCTCTACACGCTGCGCTGATTTAGATGTATTGTGTCGAGATCGATTTTAGTTTTTAGAATTTAGTTCTCCCTTTTCTGTCTCAATGCGTCTGAGTCAAATGCTAGTTCTTTAGCAGGCCTCTGCAGAACTGCATGACAAACTGAGAAGGTAGATGGACCATTTTACTCATCGTCGTCGGAGGAGAGACGTCACAGACTGGCAGGATGTGGCCGGACGCTCACGGTGCAGACCAAGCACAGCCTCAAAGTGGTCTGAGGTAAGAGATGGAAACAAAAGTCCAAGAATAAGCCAACAACTTCTGAAAGCAAAATGAATAAATTTCTCCTCTTTGTCAGTTAGTTAATGCAGCAGCAATATCCATTTGCCAAAAACTTCTTCTTTTGTTTGTTTTATAGCTAAAACGTGATGGAATGGGGGTAAAAAATAAAGCGATGGTCTCATATTTTAACTGCAATGGATGGAGACAGCATTCTTGTTTTTTTACCCAATGCATCCAACGCAGGTGAGAAACACAGACTTAATTAGCGTTTTAAAAAGCATTAATTTTAGAATAGAAACCATACAAATATGACAGAAAGCCCTGGCCTTACATATCATTTGCATATCATTATTTGCTTTCCTTGTGTTTTTGTGTTTACCCTTTAATTAATCCCCTTTTTTGCTCTTAATTAAATGTGCTGATTAGCGTCTCACTTATTAAAGGAAAGGGGAGGAAATGCATGTTTACAATCGAGAACCGCCGAGTTTAAGTGTCATCTGGATGTCTGTGGACAATTTACAAATTGTTCACGTGTTTTCAACAAAATAAATAACGAGCAACAACTGGGTCACATTTGGTTCATTTACATAACATTCACAATCAACTAGGAATGAATAAGGACTACATCAATATTAAAGCCAAAGGAGCAAAAACAAAATGAAACAAATTTAACTTTGTGGATATTTTATGATTTTTCATTATGTGAAAAAAGATTATTTTTTGTTTTTTTTAAGAGCTAAAAATTGAGAAAACAATGACATACACGAATAAATTATTTTTTAACTTTACTGGCAGAAGAAATCAACACATTTTCTATCTAAAACAGTTTCTAATATTTGAGCTGCACAGAGGACGAATGCATACAATCTAAGACGGAGTTGAGTTTGTTTTCACAAAAACAAAATGTCAGGTGTTCTGGATGAATTGTCCCTTTAAAGCAGAATCACTTCCCTTTGAACGAGCGAATTATTCATTTACCCTTTGAGGATGGAAGTTGCACTCGTTTCTTCCTCAAGGGTTTTCGTGTTGCTTCCTTCCGTGGATCTTGATGCAGCGCCTCCACAGGTGAGGGGTGGGCAGGTTTTCCAACGGGTTCGGTTCGTTTTACGCAAACTGCACGAGTTGAAAATACAACAAATGTTGCAACGTTGGTCCCTAATTGTACCGAGTCTATCAGACTATCAAGCATTAAAAAAAAACGGAGTTCAGAGTTCGATTGCGCATTCACACGGACTTTCTAGGCAAACAAGCCAGAGTTCGATTAAAGCGGACTAAACAGGCATGGTGTGAATGCACCCTTAATGAACAAGAACACAGCAAAGAAAAGACTAAGTACTTTTAAAATATCTGTGTAAGAAAACTGCCAGAGAAAGAAAGCTGTTTCAATGCACGTGTTGTACTTTCCTCATATGGGCATTACGACAGCTGAGTGAAATACTGTAAGTAAGAAAATCCAGTCAAACGTATATTTAGTAATAGAAAGGTGTCAGTCATTGTCACAGCAGAACTCGTGGTTCCCTCTGTACAGTAGATGGCTCCCTGGTGTAGAAAGAGAAAATCTCTTTTTTTTGTTATTTTTTTTGTTTTACTAAATCCCACCTTTAAGGCACCCCTGAAGCAGCTGCATGTCTCGAGGGAAGCCTTCATCTGAATACGCCTCAGCGACACGAGTTGGAGCTTCGTTACATTCCCTCTGCTGAGTTCACTTCACTGGTGATGGTGAATTTAAACAGGCTGGGATCCAGATGGTGATGATGTGGTAAAACCAATGCATGCTGGTGCATCTGCGCCCTGTTGCAGATGTAAGGAAGTCGGGATGAATCCTTAATTAAGATGCATCAGGGAGTTTGTGAGAGACTGGAAATAATCATGGCCGCCTGTTTTCAGACAGTTTGGCGAAGCTGGAAGGAAGTTTTCTGGTTTGTACTGTGAAAGCATTTAAACTGTTTTCTAGATAAAGAGTCCCACATGTTTTAATTTAAGATGTTTAAGTAATAGTCCAATCTCAACTTACTGAACTGATGAAAGTATTTATTAATTAGTCTTCAAACAACATTTCTTTTTGAATTTTATTTTCTTATTGCAAAGAAGTAAAATGAAAGAGAGGCCTTTTAGAATTAATAAGTATAAAAACAACAACAAATGAATAATGTGAACAAAAGAACTACTGAACAGTTCGGAAAAAGGATTCCTTAAAGGGATCTGCATATCTCTCTCCCTGTTGATTTAAAAAGACTGAAGGAATCTAGGAGCTTTCATGAATAAAAGGCACAGATTAGGAGACAAAGCAGAACAAGAAGGATCCATATTTATCAGTGGCTAATGTAATAAAATTAGAACTACTTTCAGAAACATTTTTTGGAGCACAGAGTTTCATTAACAAATTGCATTTTTAAATTGAAATGGGCATCAGAGTAACTCTGGACACTGTTTTGTAGTCTCCAGCCTCTCAGAGTGCCCCTCCCTTCCCTGTGTGGCTCCTCTCGACTAGCGGCAGCAAACACCTGGTGAAACTGTGAGACTGCTGAGCTCAAAATACCACCTACTTCTAAGCCCAACGCTCTTAAGAACGGCTGTAAACGGCTCAATGGAGGAGCATCGTTGTGATATCTTGCTGTCGGAAAGAGTAGGAGCTTCTTAAAGAGACAGAAACCAAATTTAATGGGGCATCAAATTTCTTTCAAACTGTGTTTGATATTTGGAGCATTTTCAGAACAAGCGAAGGTCAAACAGTTTGACTGTGTTTTAAAATGACACTGTGTGCCTGGAAAATAATACCACCCCTTTAAATGTAGTCATTAGATCATTCACTAAACGCACGGCTAATTTCAATCCCAAAAACTGGTCAAAAAGAGCATGGTCGAATTTATTAAGGCTACCAAAGTGAGTCACAGATGAGAAACCATAAAGTTGTCAATTCTATATCAATATTTGTTTTATTTGGGTATAAGTTCTTATTCAAATGTTAAGCAAGTGATTAAAGTTTTTAATGTCAGTTTCACAGATTATTCTGCATGGTTTAAAATGACTAAGCTGCCGCTGAATGCTAAAGGAGGATTTTCTGTTAAATATTTTAAAAAATTATAAAACATCTTTCCAAACGTTTTATTGATACCTCATCAGGTTTCATCAACAATATTTGTTAGTCCAAGAGCAGGAAGCATTTGTTTAAAGCAAAAAAATTAAATAAAAGTACAGTTTACCCGGTGGAAAATGACAGCTTGTTTGCATATTTCATCACCCATAAACTCGACGTTCTGTAAACTGAATAATGAATTTTAAAATAAATTGCCATGAAAAGAATGACTCAACTATAAATGACAACGATTAGAAATAAACATCAAGGCAATATAAAGTCCCAAACCAGACTAATTAAGCACACTCTTCATGCACATCAGACATACATCATCATCATTATCACATATAGACTCAACGCATGGACTCATTTGACACAAGATGAAGACGAAACACACACACACACACACGCGCGCCAATTACCCATAAACCTTTGATGAGGAGAAACTTAAAGCTTCTGGCTTACGGCCTCCCTTCATGGCATTAATTTTAGTGAATCAAAATTTGTATTAAATGAAAGAAAATATGCACATTTTTGTGGATGTAAGCTCTGTGAAGTTTTGCTTGGCTTTTTGGCGCGCTCACATTCTGCACAGTTCACGTTCACTGGGATGACGAGTGGAGACGTTTGTGTCTCGCATCAGGGTTTCTGCAAGTATCTGTGGGTTCAATTGGTTTTAAAAGGCCATTTTAAAACCAGCTACCATTTTACTTCAGGGAAATATAAAAACGACTTCCATTCATGTAATTATCAATTTAAAAACAAACTTACATGTTAGCTCCCATGATGAAGAAGCTTGTTGTCATATCAGTGAGAAAATGGTGAGTTAAATCCTCCCATTTGTTGCATTTCAACCAAACTAAACGCTTCGGGTTCTAATTATGCAAAACTGATACAATACAGCTACAGTTTGTGGGATTTTATCCATTTTGAATAGGAATAAATCTGCTTTTGTTATCATTTATTCCTCATAAGAAATCGCTTGTTTTTTCCCCTCTGTTTCAAACAAAGATTTAAAGGATGGTGCATTTTTAAAGTTTTCGTTTGGACTAGTTTGTGCATTTTGCTTGAATTTGCAGTTATTATTAAAATAAAAATGTTGACAAATCCAAATATTACAAAAATGAAAAAGGTTTTCAGTCAGTGTCCTAATTTTTTCCCTTCTTGACCTAATGTGCTCTCCTCAAAGTTGTGAATCCAGTGTTTTACGAAACACGTGTTCGCCTGGCTTGTGCATGACAACTGCATAGGAAGACAATAAGCTCAAGGTAGATGAGCAGCAACGTGACATGAGTATGAGAGTCTAGTTTGAGAAAATACAAGAGATTTAAGAAGATATAGCTGCCTGGACCGCCCCCTAAAAAAATTATAAGTTGACTTTTTCTCCTGCAAAAGTCCAAAAATGAAAGTAAGCACTGAACTCCTTCATTCTCGACATGAACGATATAATTTATTTGCTGTATTGTCAGACGAAGCCGAGGAAGAAAAAAGCAAAAGGATGCCATCGTGGGCTAATAGACCTGCTCAAAGCCTTCAGACACAGAGGTCCACAGACGATTTTCCAACAGCCAGATTGTAATCCTATTATATCAAGCACTCTGCTCAGACAAATGAAATCATCTGCTGCAACTGGAGAGAGGCCAAGCTTACATAAATGAATTAGGAAACAGATTCACGTCCACCCCCCCTCAGTGACTGCACCTGGATTCCCTAAACGTAAAAATTGTATAATTTAACTGATAAGAGCCTCTAAATAAATTGCACCAAAATTGCATTTGATTAGGTCTATTTCTTTTTTCTTTTTTTTTTTCCTCCCTCCACTTTAAAATCTGTAATTTAGTGGTTTTTACATACAAACTCAGTTACACAAAACTAAATGAAGTAGCAAAACGCTGTTTAAAACAAATCGAACTGGGACCAACAATTACTCCCCGTGGTTTAACTTTCTGAATCTCAAACCTTTATATTTACCAGCATGTGGGGAAAAGGCTTCGGCATAGATTTTACTATTTGATTACAGCGAATGTTTTGTGTCTATATAGACAATTGCTATATTGACTGTAAAAGTTAAACTACTTTGAAAAACAAAACACAAACAATATTGCAAACTTAATTTGCTGCAGGTTAGCTAAAGACGGAGACTTAATGCATATAGTTTTGCAATTAATTTAATTTTCCTGCATTGCAGTGAATCAAATGAAGTCACCAATTAAACAATTCATTCCTCCAGTTTAACTACAGAATAACATTTCATATCTCTGCATTCATAGGATTTAACTGGTTAAACTATGGAAACCAGCCAATTAGTTTACATTTTCACCTGATAGACAAAAGCACAAGGACATTCTTACGTTAGAGACGATCTGTTGTAGGCAGAGTAATGATAATAACAATTGTATAGAACAGCGAAATGCCCCTCAGTTGATGGAGTTTCTGCAGGATTCCAACTCATGACAACAAACGAAGTGATGCTTGAATCAGAAACACCCAGAAAGTTTGTTCTGAAGATCCATGCAACTTGTGAGGCTTCCAGTAATTTTACTGGAGTGACTGGAAGTGTTTGTCAGCTTGTCTGTTCAGCCGGCCAAAATATGGGTCCCACAGTCGGCATCCATCAAACACGAGTTTGTTTTTACGACACTGTCAGTCTGCATGTTGGAATGCCGACAAATGCAAAGAGTATACACTCGCCTCACTAAAATGAGCGTTTTGGTGAAGTAAAACCTTCATTGTTCCACGATAGTGACATTTTACAGCACAATCATGTAGCTCTGCTACCTTCAGTAGTTATAAAAATGCTGTATGCATCAAATGTGACTCAAAAAAATATTTGACTTTATAATTTAATGCCTTGAATTTGGGCCTCTGTCTCTTTAAAACTCCGGCTTCTTTCTGAAACTCCGAAGGAAATCTTGATGACGTCGCTCCTCTATTGACCCTTCAACTGCGCTTTTACCACTGAGAAGTAGCTCCTTTAATGAGCGCAGCAGAGGCGCGGTTACTCCAGGTGTTGCTAATTGCTGCTGCTAGTCTGAAGGAGCTGAGTGGGGGAGTCACGCAGGAGGGATGCTCTGTGATGCGGGAGCTTGGAAACTCTAGCTATGAGGAGAAGCTGCGTCGTCAATGGCGGTGCTCATCCTGCACAGCTGACTGGTTGCCAAGGGAGAAACAAGGCAACACTCCAGGAATACTTCTGATGAAGGAACAACATCATCACATGATATGTAGCGTAGGTAGAGCTCAACATGGAGCTAACCCGTTAAATAAAACTCTAGGCGCTCTTGTTCCATACTTTGAGAGCACGTGATCGCAGACGGTTTATGCTAACAACACCAATGAACCCTTCTATCCATCTGCCAGGCGCAGGGCCGCTGGTGACAGGGGAGAGGAGAAGTCCCCTTAAACATGAGGAGACCTCCAGTGCAACCAGACGTTTGAAGGTCAACCATCTGCCGCGTCTGTTCGGAGTGCGAGGACAGGAGACAGGAGGCACACATCCACGACACAGATGGGCTGGGATGCAAGGAGAAAATGTAAGGATACAATCCAGCCAATGAACGCAGAGGAGTTAAGAAAGGAGCATCTACATACGATGAGCTTTGTACGCGATGATGATTTGCTACCAGCACCTTCATATTCAGTTCAATACAAATTCAAAAGCGTTTTGTTGGTGTAATAGGAAAATCAGATGTTGTTGTGGATGTAATTAGAAAAGCTTTAAACTGTACTTGAGACAACTGGACACAATGCGATCTGTCTGGCTGAATTTAAAGAGGACTAGATCTGTCATGATTGAGGTGTGAAGAGAACCCAAGTGCAAAGACAGTAAAACTGAATACTTTTGTAAAATAATGAAAACCTACAGCAGAAACTTTCCAGGAAGGAGCAGGTCAAGGATTACAGGCAATTGAAGCCTGTTTCCCTGATTAGCCTCATTGGTCGTTGGTTTGCTTGAGGCTACATAGCTGTTCAGTCCCAACCCCGTATTCCTTCTTTACATTGTGCTTGTGGAAATGCACATAATAACTAAATAATTAAATTAGGTTCAAAGAAGAAAAAAAAACCTGCCCCCCTGGTTGTAGTGGCTCACTCTACAAGCTCCATCCAAAGCAACACTCAGATATTAACTTGCACTGTATGAACATACATGAAGTTGATGAATTAATGGTGTGGGAAACTATTGTGACATTTATTGTTACCGTTCATTCGGAACGGTTCAATTACTGGGAAGCATTACACAAAGACAACATCGAAAGAGATCGTTTATTGATCATTGAATATTGCCTAATTCTGCTCCCCCATTTCATGTTTTGATTTCACTAAATGTTCGCCAATCACAATCTTTCAAAAAAAAAAAAACGTCTCCCAGCCACATTTTGTCAAGGATGATGTTCCCCGCTAACAGCTTTTAATGCATTTCTCAACCCAGCCATTTTAGTCGTTTTACCAATCTCTTTTATCTTTGCATGGTGCTTCCCAATAAACTTAACCTTTCTTTATCTGCTCTGAATAAATGGTCACAATAAACGTTACAACAGTTGCCAACACCTCACTCCTTTTGGATGGAGCTTGCAGAGTGTGCCACTACAACCTGGGGGACAAGGTTTGTGTTTTTTTCTTTGAACCTAATTTAATTATTTAGTGTGCCCTTTGAGCACAATTACTAGTAAACACAGGAATAAAACAGCCCTCCTTTCACTGTCACTATCACTCGCTCTTCTGAGAGTTTTTCTCTTTGGTCAAGTGGATTAATCATTAATCCTGAGCGTTAACGCCACTGCAGCCAAAGCACTTGTTTTCCTCCTTTTGTCCAGCAACACGCAACTGTACGAAATCTGGAGTAATGACCCCGGGGGTATTACATTTTAATGGTGTTATTACTGTGTACGAGCACAATTAGTTCATCAGCAGAAAGAGGAGATCATTTCCAGCAGCTCGGCCCGGTTTAATGACCGTCCCCGGGATGCTGGCGCAGCAGAATAAGAGCGTGTACCGGCGAGCCGATGACATTTAAAACCATAAACAGCTCCTAATAAGATGTGGATGTATAATTTACATAAAACCCCTTCACTGAGCAATCCTTCTAAAAAAAAAGAAACTGATGTATGAAAACATTCAGATAGAAAAACTGAATATCAATTAGTCAGTTCGTTTCCTGTTTTATCAATTTAAAAAAAAAAAAGTACTTCAAACGTTCCCTCGTCTGGATTTCTTTTTGCCTTTACAGCAAGCGCCTCTTGGTTTTCCAGCATTTCTGCTGCTTCATTGTGATGTGTAATGATGCCGTTTTACCGCAGGGCGAGGTGGTCGAGATCCTGTGATGTGTAGCTTCAGCGACACCCATCCTGCGACATCATTTACTCTTTGACACTTTCACGGTTGTCGGGCCACTAGTAATGATATCTGATGGGTCAAGCTGAAATTGGACAGGTGAGACGGTATGTCATCTTGACATAAGGACAATGGAAACACTGTTCAGGTAAGAAACAATATTTATGGGGCATTTCTTTTACCAGCATTTTGAACAGAAGAAGAAAAAAGAAAAGAAAAATAGTCTGATGAAAGAAACACGTTCCTGCGCGTTCGCATGGAGGAAACAGTTGTGGACATTTTTTAACCAAGAGCCTAGATATTCTTGAACAAAAAAAAGTCATCATTTTGGAAACAAAACTGTTATTTAAAGGGGCAGTTTTATGTAAAATTGACTTTTTTGAGCTTTACATCATGCAATAGTGTTACATAAAAATAGACCTGGAGTGTTGCTCTCTTTCTTTCATGCGTGTTGAGAAATTGTTTTAATCTCTCGTGGCAACCATTCCTCACTCGGCTCCTCCAGACTAGCAGCAGCAAACACCTGACTGAGCTGCACATCTGCTGAGTTCGTCATGCGAACTACTTTCTCAGTCCAGGATGTTTGAAAACGCAAACATAATGGAAAGGCTTTGTTGAGACGATGCGCTGAAGGCAGCGTGTCAGAAAGAACAGGAGCTTCTTAAAGAGAGGGGACAATTTCAAGGCGTCAAATTGCCAAGTCGAATTTTGTTTAAGTCATGTTTGACATGTACTGCATTTTTATAGCAACCAAATGTGACACAGTTGTTTGATTTTGCTATAAAATGGCACTATGTGCCTGGAAAATGCATTACTCTGTCCATTTAATAACATTCATAATGTGTCCTTTTAATTTAAAGCCTCCAATAATTGAGTTTTTGTTAAAGGAGCATGACTGACACTGAAAATTGGGTAAAAGCATCTGCAAATACAAAACCTCTAATTTTGGTGCATTTATACAGTGGAAGGGAAAAAAATCGTCATTGATGTCAAGAAGAGAATTGTTTTACTTATTGGCGCTTCAAAAAATGAAAAAAGAAACAAATTTCTTTTTTTTTTTTTTTTTTTTAAGTTTGTTTGTGAACTTTTAATTAGAGATTCATTCTGGTGGTGTTTGAATGTGACCATGAGGTCACACTGAGGCCTATTTCTGCTAGCCAGCCTTTAAAGATAAAGGACATGTCATTGATATGTGGCATATCTGATCTCCTTTAGTCAGGATGGACATTAGTTTTTAAACAAATAGCTTGACTTGGCTATAGTTAAAAGATTTTTTTAAATTTTTTTTTTTAAACTTAAAGTGTAACAAACAAGGACGTTAAAATTAATCCAGCAGACAGACTGAGGAGGATGAGCAGGGAAGGTGAAAAGTCCAAACGCTCACAGTGGGGTATCTTACTTTCTTTGTAGCGGCCATTTATTTTTCAGGTTTTTAAATCACACAGAATCTCTCTCCTGTTGTCCCGCCCCCTGCTCTGAGCCGGACTGATTAGCCTTGTGTCAGCCCTTCTGGGTTTGGGTCCTGACCATTAGCAGGTGGCTTATTTGTTCTGCAAGGTGTCCCTGCAGAGCAGTCAGCATCTTCGGCCAGCACGAATGAATCACGTCTCACGCTCACAAGATCTGGCGACTCCACGCCGTGGGTGGACGGCGTTTAAGATGGCAGCCACCATCTTTACAACACTGCTTGTTGAACTTTGACAGACTGTACCTTTAACAGTTGCTTTGAAAACAGTCCTACGTGTTTCATCAACGCCTGGGATGACGGGCGTTGCATAACAAGCAGCTCTACTGCTTACTTGCCCCGGTATGAAGCGGCAAGACGGAAACTAATCAGACCAATCTTTGCTTCTTTTTTTTTTCAAGCAGAATCCTGCAGCCTTTGCTCCTGCTGCCGCCTTGTTCCCGTCACTCTTTTAAGGTGATAAATGACTTTGTGATGTATGAAATGAATTACCTTGAGTTCTGTGAGACAGGGAGAGAGAAGATCTGTGCGTGGGAGCCGGCATCAGATATCCTTGAGATTTTGCATGAGAGAAAACGTTCACAAAAACTGAGATGGATTCGTTGAAATGACGTTCTGGATCGGTTGCCTGCTGCGTGTGTGTAGTTAAAACTGACACGTCTCGTTGAATCAATTTCAACACTAAAGCGGTTTAGTGTCAGCTGCTGATCTTTTGGATGACATATTCTTGAAGTTGTTTGAACACCTGAGATATATTATAAAATGGATAAATTAGTATGCATGCAAAGCTTATGCAGTGCCTTGAAAAAGTATTCAAACCCCTGGAGACTAAGCATCAGTGGAACACATGGTGAAATACGGTGGTGGCAGCATCATGCATTTATTCATTGGGGATAGGGTCAGAGTTGTTGCAGCCAAGAGGTGAAGAATAATGACATAAAATCTGCCAGAGACTCCAACCAACTTCAGACTGAAGCTCAGGTTTTCCTTCTAACAGGAGATTAAAACCGGAGCAGTGGACTGGTTTCAATCAGGCGTCTCAAAATCTAGTCCTTGTGTGCCGATGCGACTTTTAAATGTGTCCCCGACACTCAAATAGTCAAATGGTGGATCTACTTCTATTGTTCTGCTATAGATGTAGGTGTTGAAGCAGGGACATGTATAAAGGTTAAAGGGCAACGGCTGGAGACCCCAGGTTCAGATAAAAGCATACTTATGTACTCAAATGGCCCATTCAAAGCCCAGTAATATTTTGGAATCTGTGGTAAAACTTTAAAATTGATGATCTCAGACAGACTATTGAATTTAACTGAGTTCTGGCTATTCTGCAAAGAAGAAAAGACAAAAATGTCACTTTCTAGGTGAAGAGTTAAAGCTGTAATTGTGGCAAAAGACTGTTTTACAAACTATGAAGTCAGAATCATCTATGAAAAAAATATATTGATATATTTGTTCAACATTTTTGGAAATAATCTATTTTCTTCCACTGCACAATTATTGTTAAAATCCAAAATTGTTCCTACCAGGAAGGCTCTCCGGTAGCAGTCAGTCTTGCAACAAATCCGTTCAGACCTCTGACTGAAGAGTGTTGCTGGTTGCCATCACCCTAATTTTCAGCTTCCTCCACAAATTCTCTTTCAGATTCAGGTTGGGACTCACTTAGAAAAGTTGATATGACCTTAAAAAATATTGGTTAAATCTAAGCATTACTTTCACCCTAAATCTGCCAGGGTGTGAATTTATTATTTTCATTCTGTGTTGATCTATCACACCTAAAAGAAAAACACACATTTGAAATTTGTGGGTTTAAATATGTCAAGCTCTGATAGAGTTCAAGTGGTGTGGACACTTTTTAAAGGCAGATTTACAGATTTATCTCAACACTACTGGGCATTAAACCTCAAATTAATTCATGTGTTTCTACTCTGCATCAGGAATCCTCCTCTGCTCTCTCTGGTGATGAAGTGTTTTGGAAATGTGTGGCCTGTTTCTCTTCATTTACCAAAAAAAAAAAAAAAAAACTGTAAAAAAAAGAAACCAATAACTGGCTATTAAAAGCCTAATTATATTTTTATGTTTCCAAAAGAAAAAGAAGATATTTCAGCAGCGGCTTAGACACACACACACACACACAGATACAGAAACAGGCACAAACAAAACAGGCTGAACAAACCAAACACATTTGGCTTCAGAGCAATAATGCACAAGCGCACACAGACGTGTTTCTCATGCGCACACACACACACATACACACACACCCACTTCAATTCTTGAACAAAATGAGAGAAGAATCGCCCAGAAATCTGGAAATCCGGGGTTGAAATGAGTGGTTACATAGAGATGTGTGGGTCATTTATGGTATAATATGTTCCCTCACATAAGGTTAGCAATATTCCGATCAGCTTTGTTGCTCTTCGGGAATCCATTAAACCGTCTTGATTCCTCTGTGTTTGTGTTTGCCTTCTTGGCTCAACCGAGAGGGGAGCAATGCTAGGAGATCAGAGATCCAACAGTTTGTTTGTCTGTTTGTTGAATGCACAGCCGTCCCTGGGCAAACCTCGAGAAACGCGCTGGAGGAGCCCGGGTGAGAAAAAGGAAGAAAAAAAAAAGCAAACTTCAATGTTTTGGTGTCTGGGTCACTTTCTGTAAGACTGCAGAATTTGTTCTGGGTTGGGATCTTTGGTGGAGGTGATGGTGGTCTACCTTACGGAAAACTGGATTAGAACTTAATAAATCCAGAAGTGTTTTTGTATTTATTTCCCTTTTTTTTTTACTTTCTGGACTTATGAGCTGAAATTAAAACACATCATCCTCCCTCAGGAGTTTCAGGATTTTATTCTCTCCTCTCAGAGTCTTATTGACATACAGTGGAAACATCCTGAAGGAATCGCAGAGGGCACGACCGAACCTTACTGCCGATAAGAAAGGTGGAGGGAGAAAGTAGCAATAAAGCCAAAGTAAATCCCTCTGATACCACTTGGCAGACGGTTGCTTGATATACCTCAACCTGGATATTAAAAATCTCGGATGAGCCGTCCAGCTGACAACTTAATCCATTTAGAGTCCCTAAGTAAGCAGCAGGAGGCTGACTCAGGGTCAGCGTACACAGAGGTCTGTCATTTCTCGGGTGCAATGAGTTTATCTTTGGCAATCCATATTCCACAGACTTTTAAGAGTCAGAAACAGACGACATTAAGAAAAAACTCCCCCCACGCAGTCTGATTCAACAGAAAGACTGAAGAGGACCTCTGTTAGAATCTGTTAAAGGGTTTGTCACATAAAATGTTGTTTTTGTTTTATTTTATGTTTTATAATGGTATCCCAGCAATGAGTAAACAGCTGGTGGAACTGCAGGTCTGAGCTCATCATGCAATCTACTGTACTTCTCAGTAACGACATAATGGAGAAACATTGTCCTGATGACGAGCTGGAGGAGGAGTGTCGGAAAGAGTAGGAGCTTCTTAAAGAGACAGACGCCCTATTTCGTGGTGGCAAATTTCAAAGTTTAATTTATTTCAAGTCAGACTTGTACATAGACTTACACTTACAGATTTATACTTACTTTATTGTCATTGCACCGAGACATGACAGGGAATTTGGAAACAAAATGTCGTTGCTTGGCAGATTTTGGGAGATCGGCCGATACTGACAGTACGTGTGAAGCCGATGTTATCTTCTTTGGCAAAGATCCAGATATAAGCCACTATCCTCTTTTGCTCTGCAGTGAGGAAGGTTTGACTGATACACCACCCCAACAGGTCATGTCTGCACAATTACAGGTATCAGCTTGTATCAGCTAAAATTGGAATCAGCTGGTCGGGCGTTTTACAGATCGGTAGTCACAGAAAACTGGCAATCAGTGCATGCCTAATCAAAAGACACCGAGTTTTTCAGCCACAATAGGCAACAATATACAGAAAATGTGTAATTTTATGAACAAAACATAGAAAAGTATCCCTAAATAAAGTAATGAACCCCAAGTGTAAAAAGGAAATCCTTGATTGATTAATTTCGGGTTCAGCTGATGGATATATATAAGACTAATAAGAATTAAATGTGGAATATGTGTGAATTGTGGAAAAACCATCAAACCCCATGCCGTTTATGAAAACGGAAATAAAAACTGAACGCACACACAGTAAAGGCAGCAAAAACAGATTCTTCTTCCAGCTTGACGTTTTATTGGTAGAACATCAGAACTGTGTATGTACGCATATCTAAATGTCCAACAGCACCGGCGTGATTTACTGCAAAACTACAGACTGTTTCCTGAGAAATGTGGGTTTCTGAGTGAAAGTTGGAGCCATTTTGGAGGCCATCAGTGGGACTGCACAGCAGAGCACTCCCTTGTGACCTTCACATTTCAGAGCCATTGGCTGCATTCATCTTCATCACCTTTAGATCTGAATAAGTGTCACCATGAAAACATTGCTGTTGCTGTGTAAAGGCTCAAAACAGGGTCATCTGTTTTTGTCGTGAAGACACAACGACTGTATAGCTTTGCATGTATTAAAGGCAATTATAAACGTTTTTCTTTTTTCTTAGGCAGAGCAACAGATTGACAGATACATGCGAAAGTCGATGTGAAAAATCGCTATTGGGTTTGTGCTTTCCCCGAACATCAAACATCCCCCGAAAAAACTCCAAAGTCATTCAGCTGGTAATGTTAGCTCACGATGACTCACGTCTTGACAGAGGCATTCATGGTAAATTTATTGAGGCTTTTCTGAAAAATATCAGCTAAGATGGGAATTATTGTCTGTCTGTCTGCTGACTTCACACCAACAACAACGTGACAGAGAGAGCTGAGAGGATTCCTGGTGCTGCCTCCCCACCAGGGGCAACAGGAACCTGCCTGCAATGTATGGAAATCAAATAGTGCCATCTTCTGGGTAAAGTCACATCACTTTTGTTCGTCTTTTTTCTTCCCCCTAACTAACTCAAATGTCAATTTATCATTTTTTTTTCTGCAGGAGGTGGATTTATGTAAGACTTTGGAAAAGGAAGAGAGAGTCTCAA
The DNA here is from genome assembly GCA_903067055.1 of Poeciliopsis paucimaculata. NCBI lineage: Eukaryota > Metazoa > Chordata > Actinopteri > Cyprinodontiformes > Poeciliidae > Poeciliopsis > Poeciliopsis paucimaculata. The sequence goes on from CAEGAD010004458.1 coordinate 44,212, forward strand.
CATATCATGAAAGTGAATAACAAATCGGCATGCACATAAGAACGGATGGAACATAAAGAATGACTAAAAGCAGAACACGGGATGCAGCTGATGGGAACATATGTGCAGCCAAGGCCGAACATGCATCTGTTTTATTACACGGTTCTCGGCCCATAAAACACACATTTATTCTCTTAAGAAAAACCAAGGCAGCATTAAAAATTCTCGTTTACCTTGATGAAAGTTTGAGTCCTTTTTTTAATTACCGACAAGTCCAGCGATACTCGAGGACCAACATATTGTTGGAGCATGTGCGAAGCAACAGGCACAGAAGCCCGCTGCATGGCTATTGAGCCAATAGCCCGCTCCAGTGTTCCCAGGACTGCCGAAGCCATCTGTCAAATGAGAAAACATCAACACTGTGGTATAAACAGGGCTCTATTGAATCACTTAAATTTGCCCAAGCTAGACAGAGAGTCTGTCACACACAACTGCAAAAGAATGTTTTTTTTTTCTGTTTAAGTACAAAGCTTAAAGCCTGATCAGATAAAGTTTGACATTGTCAGTGCAACCCTGTTCATTTTCTGAAAGTCATGTGTCTTTCTAAATAAGTTATGTTCTATAATATGCATCCCATGAATATGTGCAGAGAATATCTTTTTTCCTCAAAGTGGCAGATCCACCATAAAGATGAAGAATGCAATTAAAATTTTATATACCTTCAGATGTCTCCTTTGACCTAGATTCACTCCCCCCCCCAAAGCAACATATCGCATCACATTCATTTCCAATTAGATTGGCTTCTATTACCAAGAAAATACTGTTTCTTGGTAACAGAAACAGTATTTTTTATGCTTGAAATTAATAAAAGATTCAGTATGTTTTCTGTTGAATGCACAGCTCTGAAGATGAAAATTCAAACCTCGCTGTTTGAGGGGGTGTTTCAGGTGATCTGAAGGGGAATCTTATGTTGACTCCACACTGCCCTCCAGTGGTTATAATTTGTAATTATCTCAAATTGGTGCGTGTTTATTTTAACCACTAGAGGGCAGTGTATACTCTTAATGAAAACCGAGTTGCTCAGATAAAGTAAATTTAGGAAAAGTATAACATCATGAAGAGAGTACAATTTTATGAGCTGTAAACAGAACAGAGCATTCACAAGTCTAATAGTTATTATTTCTTATTCTTATTGATGTCTATTGTAAGATGATGATTATCACTACTAGTAGTAGTAGTATTACACTTAGTATTACACTTAATATTTTTTCAGAAAAACAAATTAGCAGAAGTAAACTAAATGATAGCTAAACTTGGTCTATCATTTGTAAAGCTAAATCTTTCTGATACTTTTGGAGATTAAATAGGTCAGGTTAAGAGACACGTTGAGCACATTGATTCCATATGCAGATTTTATTTATATATATATAAAAAATTAAAAAATTCCCTTCTCACCCACCGCGGGTGGTTCTTATCCTCTGAGCTCGGGTCCTCTACCAGAGGCCTGGGAGCTTGAGGGTTCTGCGCAGTATCTTTGCTGTGCCTAGAACTGCACATTTCTGGACTGAGAT